>JAAZTK010000290.1:0-23611 GCA_036507255.1 Megalothorax incertus | reverse complement strand
GCGAAGCAATAAGAATTATGGCAAAAGAGCCCTAGTGAGGGTGATTGATTGGCTCGTGCCTCAAACACACACATATTTTGACTGTCAAACCATGATGGAGTGGCAAAGATCTCATTTAAATGACAAAGTCGAGGGAGCACGCTCGAGTATCGACATCTCCTTAAATAGGTGATAAATCAAATACGAGATAAACACGCCCTAGTCATCTTTCCTGGAAGCCTTTATTGATCATACCTGAATTTGGAATATGTAGGCATTCTGAAAATAAACACATGAGATTCGAATCTCTGAATTGCATCAGGACTCTGCAAAAAATTGCATAATGTGCATAATTTCTGCCGATAGTAGTAGTACGATATAAGCATGTGGCCACGCGTCAGTTTGTGCCAGTGCAAATATAAAATACTTTCACTCAATCTCTCCACACACCAGGCCCCACGTTTGGACCGAGTTCAATTTCTGATAAGAAATGACATTCTACGATAAGGGGGATATAGAGGAGCAGGTGTTCTCACTCGTTGAGTGACAAAAATTACTTAAAAAATGAATATTTTTCACACAAGTTCAAAATCCTCGCACGGCCTATTTCTATTTTTTGCGCAAATCAATTCCTCAGGAGCTACAGATACTCCCAATTAAAGCTAAAATTATTTTAATGGTAGTAGCACCACGAGAGGTCATTAAACTTTTGGTTATGATTTGAACAAAACTAAAACTAGTCCAGCAATAAAATCCCTTCCGGTTCAAATACTTTGGGGAAATCCTCTAAAATCCCTACTTCAATACAGAATTTTATTCTATACCCTAGCTTCAATATTAAGTACAGCTCCCTCCTCCATAAACATTTAAATTTAACGAGGTCTTCTTCGATTCTCTCCAGAAGCTTTAATTCCTCCTAAGCTTTGTACAGAGTCTGAGGAGTACTTTCGCAAAATATTCCACAGATGCTAATTTGTACAATCTCCAAATTCATGCCGGGAACTCGCTCCCCCGAATCCATTAAAAGATATATCCTGAATTCGAGATATTGCGAAACCCAATGTAAATAATATGATATCAGAGTTTGTGTATTCAACCGACTCTTCTTCAATTTCCTCCTTTGCAGGCTCAAAGATATAGATACTACACTTAACAATGGGCAGATTTTAATTTGGATAAGCGGAGGTTCATCAGGGTCATTTATCATCCCCGGCCCATTCAGTCAAATGTCCTCGAGTATTTGTTATTCCCCTCTCATCAGACTCCTTCAATTTATGACGATCTCCCCATTCAAATTCCCTGTCCATCTCTGCTGCCGTACGATCGTGTCATCTCCCAACCTTCATCGGGGCTGTGAGAATTCCGCATTCCCTTAATGAGCTAATTTATAAATTCTTTGAAATTATACACGTTATCTCGACTTGCTCTGGTTCATTTACAAAATACAACACGTTAGTTTACAAGTTTTTGCACAAATTTCATCTATTTTTAAAGGGGGAACTCGGGTGCAAAAAAAGGAAATCAAAAAAACGAGACAAAATATCAATCTCATTCGTCTCTAGTACAACTTTGTATGCGGAATTTGTATGTAAGCTGTTTCTCAATGGGCATGGAAGTTAGACACGCTTGGGGCTGTCTCCCAACTTCTTCTCCATCTTCCCCCCTGAAAGCCAAAGGCTCCTGATGAACAGATAGGGTTTGGATTTGTTGCATCTCGGCCCTCTCATCCATTCCGTATTATGTACGTCTATTATGTCTTATGAGGGTTTCTTAATAGTCGAGGATTGAGGAGAGGATGAGTCGAGATTCGGTCCATTCGCAGATCAACTCCCTCGGAGTTCGAGCTGGGGGAGACTGTGTCTGAACAAAGTCATATAAATAAAGATTCAAGAGTCTGGAGTATTCATTCTATTCGAGTATTACGAGTAGATCTTGGGCCCTACGATATCTTTGAATTGCTATTAATATTATCGGCTTTCGGGGAGGATCCAATTCAAAAGACAAAAGATAAGAGTGCAACGAATTGTGCAACTTTGAGGACACTCTCGCCGCCGAGAGTACATTGCCAAAAAGACAGTTGAATACATTACTCCACTCGACTCGGATGGCTATACAAAAGGAACAAATTTAAAAGTTTGCACTTGGAAATCTCCAGTTGGCTTTGGATTGAGTGAGGCGGAGGAGGCTCTCGAGTCCTCGACTTCTTCGGGGTTAAATTTATATTTATTGCATAACTCTTGCTAATCCTAAGAGTGCATATGTGCATCCAGTGTGCTAAAGAATTTCTTCAGAGATATTCTAGGGTGCTCCCGAGAAATTCGGTTGTTTCTATTTGATTCCTCGGAAGTATTTTGTGGTATTCCTACCTCCTGCTGGTGCCCCTTTCAGCTCAAGACTCATCAGAGAACAAACAACCCTTAAAAGGTGGTCAGGGTTCACTCTTGTCATTGCCTCCTCCTCCTTGGAGGGGAAACACAAACACTGTGATCATGTGATTGAATACCAATGGAGGATGGAATACTTTGGCTTAAGGAGATAGGGTGACGATCGGCTCTGATGGGTTCTAAACAGAGCTGGGGGATTTGCATAATGCTTCAATTGCTATTCGAGTAAAGTTTGTTCTCTTGAAATTTTGGAGTGTGAGACCCGGTTGAAACAAAGGCTTCAACTCCTTCTCAATTGGCAACAAATGAGCTGGGGATTTGCATAATGCTTCAATTGCTATTCGAGTAAAGTTTGTTCTCTTGAAATTTTGGAGTGTGAGACCCGGTTGAAACAAAGGCTTCAACTCCTTCTCAATTGGCAACAAAAACGGAGCCGAAGCCACGAAAATTCTGCAATCTCATCCCCCCTTGAGATCGAGGCAGAGGGGTTTTGATTGTCCTCGTTCTTCTCGACTCTCTCACTATTCATCGGGATTACATTAAAGACTCACTCGTACATCCTAAACATGTGTACTCGCATCAAATTCAATCTGATTCCATCATTTCCATTAAAATTACTTTGAAAAATTCCTCAGCGTTTGAATTCTGTGAATATTTTGGTGTAAAATTGTGCAAATTTCAAGTGTAGTAACTTTAAATGGTCGAGGAATTGATGGGGCTTGAGGTCAAGTGAGGAAAAATGGACGATGGGAAGGAGACGAGCAGTTCCTCAGACGGGAGGTTATTGTCCATTGCAGAGGTGGATGAGGAGGATGATAGGATTGACCGGGAGGAGGATTGTGGCGAACCTCTGGTCAAATCCCTTCGTTCCAAATCCGTCCCCGTTGCATACTCTTTCATTGCAAACCATCCAGCAAACCTCCAGAACCTCGCCCATGCAAGAGGAACTGGAAAATCCAAGCTAGGAGTTCGAGGATCCACGGAGGTACGAAGAAACGAAGAAATTTGTAATTTCCTCGTGTTCACACCAAAAATATATCACTAATGCAAATCTTGTAACGGCCCCAGTTGAAGATCATAAATCTATCTCACACCTACATGCCTCTTAAATGACTCGCGGAGGAAAAAACCTCACCTAAAGGCTGAATCCCCCCAATATAAAGTCATTGCCAATTAGCTCCGAGGGGATTTGCATTAAAAATTTAATTGGGAGAGGCCAATTGTGTAAAAGCTTTTAAAATTTTACAGTAATTGCTTAATTTGAGCCAGCCCGAAAAGATTTGCATTGTGATTCGAGTTTTTTAAATGAAAGAATATCAGCTCTTATTGGAAATTACATTGGTAGGATTCGGGGGAGGCGAAAAAAAGACTGGACTGGCTAACCCTTCAACAAAGATATTACCCGGTATAATAACTAGCAATATTGTGCACTGCACTACAGATATATTTCAAATTAGACTTAATTTAATTTGTGCAGGAGGGAGGCTGGGGATGGATTGTCACTTTCTGTGCACTAGTAACACATACCCTTTCCTTTGGGACCATTGTAATTGGAAATAACCTAGTTCATCACTATTTCTCCAAAGGTATATTGTTCTACTAGCATCGGATTGAGAGTTTGGAGCAATTTGCTGAGCTCAAATGCAATTAACCGCAGATTCAATTAATTCCATATTAGATTCCTCCAAAAAGGTTTTTGCTCTGGACGAGTTTTTATGATTTACTCAACGCCCTTTGACATCCGAGTAGGTACTCGTATGCAATAGGAATATGTTAGGAATATGTTAGGATTTCTTCTCCACTTTTTTTACCATTAATTGATATCCTCCTCTACATACAAATGGATTTGGGAAGAAATGGAAACGAGATTCTGATTGATTAACTTCCTAAGAAAGAGATTCTCATTCCGGGACCCGGTTGGCAGCCGTGCAATTGGATTGAAATATTTATTGGGGGGAGCCCGTAAAAAAAGAGCGCATATTAAAATGTTATATGAACCTCGAACGTGGGGAGCATTTGTTTTAATACTTCAGAAGATCCATTGTTTTTGCAGGAGAGTAAGCTGTCAGTCAGGGGAAAAGGATTTGAGCTCGTAATTGATCTTAACTCTTGAGAAGTACCTTTGAAAACCTTTTAAACCCTTGCAATAATAATATTTGCATAGGGTAATCGGGAATTTGCACATTGGTTCTATTGGATATTTTTAATACTTCCTGCTGAGATGAAAAGATTTGATATTTAGCTAGGAGTAGGTAAGGATCATATCTGAGCTCTTAAGTACAGAATATACAATATATCTACGGATAAAAGTGTATCCGAGCACAATAAATCAAGCCATTTCGGCCAGAGTCATCCTAAAGTTATAGGAATTCTCCTGAGCAAAGGCTATTCTACCCAATTCTTGAATTAATACATCTCTCAATAAGATTAAGCCTAGATTAATATAGATATCGCAATATAAATGGTAATTACTCATCGGGAGGACCTATCTCATAGGAATTAGTATTAGCTAACTCAGAACTCAGCAAAAAAAGTCTTGATTTCCCTTTGAGACACTCCTCGAATTATAAAGCAACTAGATATTACACTCTATAGATTTAATTTCCCTTTGGAGGAATCGTAAAAACTTTATAAAGGTATGGGAAATACTGGTACTAAAAGATTACGGATACTCTTGTCCAAATTGAGAAAGCCTCAGTTTTTTCTTGACCCCTCCTCTAATGTTTCTATTATTGAATAGTATTGTACATGACCATTTGTTTCTCAATTAGGTAAGGATTTACAGCTAGTACAAGATTTTACATGTTGGTTTTAATTGCAACTTCCTTCTAAGCACGCAATCAATACTACTCTGTACACTCCTCTCAAAATCCGCAAAGTGTCTGGTGTGCCAAAATGGAGCGTGTTGAGCCAGAGAGATGATGGCCGCTGATAAGATGACATGATAGCGGACAATGTAATGTAAAATCCGAGGATTAATTTCCGCCCAACTTAACATAAAGACAATACAGTTGTTTTGTGCAAATGGCAATTATAATTTACAGGCATTAGATAATCTAAACCATTGGGGAAAGCGATCGGATTTGCTAAGATATCGCTATTGTAAAGGGATACTCGTAGTATTAATCCTAATTAAATTAAGCAATGCAATGAAGAGTCTCCTTGTTATAATATAGGTATACTGATAGTAAGTAGAATCAATTAAAGTCCTAATTATACTGTATATTGCCAATAATACATTAACCTCGGGAGATATCCTAATAACAGGTACTATCTACGAGTAAATACTTAAAGGTATATCATATAGATAAATATTTGCACATTGTGATTCCTAAACATTTTTTTAAATGAATTTGCATGGATGAACGGCTGTATCTTTGAATAATTTTAATGATGCGAATCTGCGAGAATATATAAACAATTGAGAGCCCAGGCAGTAGGAATTATTGATGCGAGCCGACAGGTCAATTATCTCCCATCATCATCAAATTCCATTGGGTACACGCCCTCACACAGGGTGGCCTTCTCAACTCCCAACTGACCAGTATATCTGAAGTATTCTCCAAACTCTTTTAAACAAATGCTTTGATTTAATTCGCTTAACGCTTAAAGCTAAATTCATAAGTATTTATTAGAAATTTTGGATGAATATGATTTTAATCTTTAGGATGGCTGGGTTCCTTCTCTCTGGGAGTATCCCTCTTCTTATCCCCAATCTGGGTATCCCTATGCAAGCGGAAATCCACCAGACTTTCAGCAGTATTTGGGGGCCTTATCGTCTCACTAGGCTGTCTCTTCACTTCATTTGCTACCCAATTCCATCAACTCTTTTTCTCATATGGTCTCTTTATGGGTAAGAAAAATTTCTATAATTTTTTAGCTAATGATTCGAAGCATCTAGCTAATGATTCGAATGGATTAAGGTGTCGGAGTGGGCCTAACTCGAGACTCATCCGCTCTGATGGTTGGACAATATTTCAAAAGAAAACGAGAGCTTGTTGAAGTGGTTGTAGTATCCGGGTCTGGACTTGGAATACTTCTCATGTCCATCTTTATTCATTCCTCGGTGAGTGCTTATGGTTGGCGACTTGGGCTACAAGCCGTGACATGTGCTCTCGTCGTGACATTCTTCCTCGGGACTGCTTACAGATCAGCCTCCCTTTACCACCCTCAAAGAAGAGCTATCCTCCATTTAAAAAATCAAAAGCGAAAGGTTCGACTTTAGCAATTAAGTATTTGCTCGAAATTATAGGAATTTTTTGCTCCTTCAGTTCAAAGAGAAAGAGAAGAGGGAGGATAAGCCACCATTCCTTGATCTCAGCTGCCTCCGTAGCAAAACCTTACAAATCCTCCTACTCTCAACTGCTTTCATCGCTTTTGGCGTCTATTCCCCTTTATTCCTTCTCGTGAGTTCAATCAAACTCTTTCAAAGAATCAAATATAATTTCTAATTCCAATTAGTCTGTGGATTTTGGTCTGGAGATTGAGCCACACCCACCATTTCTCCTTCAAGTCCATCTAGGATCCGCATGGATTCTCGGATGCGTCGTTTCCGGGCTTTTAGCTACCCAACAAAAGGGTCACGAGTGTCGGATCTCAAGGCAATACTTGACTCAGGCTGAGGGTCTCCTCTGTGGAGTCTCAATCCTTGCCCTAGTCGGTGTAGCTGATTTTAACGGTCTAGTCGTCTTCTCTTGGGCGTATGGATTTACTTTAGGTGGATGGAACTACGCTTTAAAAGTATACCTTTATGAACGAGTGAGAGCAAGACACTTTCCTCGAGCTTGGTCATTTGTCCAGGCTGTACAAGCTTTTCCTCTCATCCTTGGAGTACCTACTTGCGGGCATCTCAATTCCTCACTTGGATGGAACTTGGGCTATTATTTGGCTTCAGCAAGCGTCATTACGGGATCTCTTCTTCTATTCCTTACCGACTTCCGGCGAAGGCGTCTTTCTCGAAATAAATCACAAACGAGCTCACTTAAGACGTAATAATTTTATTTTAATTAAATTCTATAAAATAAAAGAGTTTTAATGCAGAGCCGAGACAATCGAGAGTGCGAGGTCACCCAATAAAGCTCGTCGTTTCTCATTCAACAATTATCCAGTCAATCCAAACCATCATTCAGGAGCTGAGCAAGCATCCCCTCTATCCGAATCTCGTCACTTGACCGGGAGAGGATCTGATCATGACTCTGCCGCTGTATTTGCAAAGGAGCTCACGTGTGTCTCGGAGGAAAATATTGCTGATCTCGATTTTCAGGTACAATCCTAAAAAACTCAAGAATACAAATCCTCATTTTTTAAAATTACAGGACATTTATTTTGAAGACTTCCTCGAAGCAAACTGTATAACCTCCTGCAACAAAGTAGAGAATTGTCTAGCGTCAGAATATGATCCGGATTGTTATGATAGGAGGAGTCGAAGGTCCTCTGCAGTTAAGCAGCTCCCTCCTCCCACTGGGCATGGGGGAGTGGGGAGCCTTGTGGGAGGCGTTACAGGGATTCTTATGGCCCAAGGACCACTCCGAGGAATTCCAGAGAGGCAGGGAGAGTTTTTTGGGTCAGGTCGAGGGCGTCTTATTCCTCCTCGACCTATGGAAGTTATTGATGAAGCGTCTGTCTAGTTCAAAAAATGTATTTTATCTGTATATTTTAGCTAAGATTATGTACAATTCATTGCATAATAAAAGATTATATGATATTCAAATTGATTCTACAATATAGTATTAAACTCAAGTTAATAATATTAAAGGTTAATTTATTTTGGGGGGATGCAGGTATACAAAATGTCATACGAAAAATTAGGAGCTAGATAATTGGGCGGATCGGTGGGCGGATCAAAGGGGAAGAGTTTCCATTGTATTGCATTGATGAGATAGCGTTCCATAAAAATAAAGGTTAATTATATTTATTGCCTAATTATTAAATTAATAAATTGCAACAATTAAAATTAGACGTTTCTTCCATTGCGAAGCATAAGGTTATTTTCTCATCTGGAAAAAGCGCGAAAAATCCAATTTAAAATTGGAATTGTGGATTTTGACAATTTTTCAACTTTTTTGGTTTTTGCTCCCGGATTTTTGTATTTTTTACCTATTTTTAATTGATTTTAATTAGTGGAGGAGTGACATCAGACTCAGGGTCATCAAGATGACCCCAATGCAAATTCAAAATGTGAGGGCTTTCCTTAAAGATTCCGGATATACTTATACCGAAGATTGGCTCACAGAATGTTTAGATTGGATCAAAGAAAGTTACCCTCAGGTATTTTGTCTAATTACTAATTAGATAATTAGGCAATTTAATTATTTTATTGATCGTGAGCACTAAATTTCAAATATTTAGCCAATGTCAATTTGTTTTATTTTATAATTTCAGACGCAATTCACGCTCGATTTCCTCAAAAAGACAATTCATGGACAATGGATTGACTCTGACCTCACTGAAATGGAATGTAAATGCTTACCTCCCAATCTTTCTGATCAAAAATTCATTATGCTCAAGGGGAAATACGGGCTGCAGGTGCTCATTAAAATTTAAATGCAAAAATTGGCTTTCCAACATGTATTTTTTAATCTATTTAATTTATCGTTGATTTGATTCAGATAAATAGCATCCGAGATATTGGAGAATCCTCATATACTCAATACACAAAGCTCAAGAGGCTTGAGAATGAAAACACCAATGTAATGGCCACTGACAGCAATGAGTTTAAACCGAGTTGGGAGCCCAAACCTCGAAGAACCCTTCATCTTACACTGACAGATGGGACCCAAACAATCTTTGGTCTCGAGCATACTACTCTCCCACGTTTAGATCTCTTTACCAAACCTGGCGCAAAGATCGTGGTCAAAGGACCCGTTGAATGCCGAAGGGGGACCCTTCTTCTAAAGCCAGCAAATGTAAATGTTATTGGAGGAGTAGTCGAGTCCCTTGTAAATAAGAATTCCGCAATTAATGTTTTATCACGGCAGCTGTAAGTTTCATTTAATATTTGTATTGCATTTTAATTGAGTTTTTTAAAATCAATTTTAAAAGGAATCTTGAAGAGGGGAATGAGGACATCACCTCTTTTCCAACTCAAATCCCAAATACTCAGGATCAATCACAAACTCAGAATCAGACGCAATACTCTTTTGTTAATGCTTCCACTCATCATCAATCCACCCTACAAACGCAAACACTAGAAGCTGAAGAACCGGATGCATTTGATGATGCAGATGATGCTCTATTTATAGGACTTGATGAGAGTGCCTTAATTAGAGAAAGTCAGCAGCAGAGCCTAATGCAAGAAAGGAATAGCACTTCTTTGAGCAATAATTCTTCCCGGTCCAACTCTCGTCCATCTACAAGTTACAATGATGAGTCGACTCACCTTTTAACGAACCCCAATGAAAGGACAGGTTCTACTGCTCCATTTCCAGCGGCAAAAAGGCCTAGAACTGGTAAGATTCAATCTCTTTCTTTAAAAACCTCAATTTTATATTTCCTATTTTAATTTTTATCCCGGATACCCTTTATTAAATCCTTATACTCCTCCTTATGGACAGGTACTACTACAAAGGCAAATACGTCCAAAGCAAAGGAATCGACTTCTAATAAAAATAACGGCAAAAAGAAAGGTGGTAATTTGACTTTGAGGCAGCAAAAGATTTCTTTTTTCCTAAGACCAATCCCTCATTATGCCCGAGGTACCAAAATTGTAAATGTAAATCCTAGCCATCCTAAGTTCAGAGCAATATTTTTAAAAAAAGTCCAGAGTTTTTGGTACCTAATCCTAAATTAATCCTAATCATTTTAATAATGAAAAGCGATTTTATCCGATTTTTTAGGTCAAAATGAATTCAAAATTACATGCAATTTTTTCTCAAACTTTCAGAAATAGTCGAGCCATTCGATGAAGATGATGATGAATTCCTAGCATTGATCAGTGAGGAATTTGAGAGGGGTGCAACTACCGCAAATGCAGTTGTTGACTCTCAGGAGCCCTACAGATTTATAAAAGACATTGGTCCAGGATTTTGTGGGTCAATTAAAGTCAAGGCTTGCATTTCTACACTCCTAAGCAAATTTCACAATGAAAAGAACGATAAATGGGCTATTAAAGTATCAATTAATGATGGATCTGCATTCCTCAGTGCGCATATTTCCCACGAGGTATATTAGAAAAATAAATATCTCTTTAAAAGATTTTTTCAAAAAATGATTTCCTTTCGCAGGTACTCCATGGGATAATAGGATTTACTCCTTCACAGATTAAAGCTATTACTGGAGGGAATGATCAGAAAAAGAAGGCTGAAACTCAAAAGGTGAAGAATCTTTTTAAATTAAAATGCTTTAAAATGTAATTATAATGTCTTAAATCTTTTTTCAGAATTTATGCAAAGTTCAAGAGATGCTCGTCAACCTAAATGCCATTCCTCACGCTCCAAATTAGCCCACCTGCTGATCCAATAGTCACAAATATTACAGAAATTAATGCAGAGCACGTGGCCCAGCTAAAAGCACGCCTTGCTCGACTCAATTAACCTAAATTTATTATTTAACGATCTCTAAACTCGAGTTTTTAACAATTAGGATTAATACTTGTGCTTTCTTTTTGTATTTTCGACTTTATTTGTAAATTCCAATAAAAAGATCTCTTAAATTCAAGGCATGGTTGGTGTTACAGGATTTTGCTGATTTGGCATGCTAGGTTCTGTACAATATCCGTAGGTAGGTTGAGAATTCCTGTGTAAAAAGCGTCCATCGCTGTAGACAAATGGATCATTTGAACAGCATTTCTGAGACTCTGGGCAATTGTCATCCGAAATGCATCTAACAAGGTTTGCCATAAAAATAGATAGGGATGGGATTCGTGTCATTTGTGCAGGGACAGGTTCAGGAGAAGGTTCTGGTTCAGGTTTAGCTGATCCTGCCTCAGGTCCTTGACCTTGTCCAGGTGGAGGACTTCCGCCTAGGTTAGGTAGCGAGTTGAATCTCATTGCCACTAGCTGTGCAGGACAATAGCCCGGCTTCATATTGTCTTTTGACATTAGAGGGACATGCTTTAATTAAATATACTTCGTAATAAAATTATTCAATGTACCTCCGTCACATTGCCATGTTGGACAACAAGCATATTGGTCGTAAAATCCTATGCAATTCATTTTATCCTTGGGTGGTTGAGTACATCCAGGTTCGAGCCGTTTAAAATGACAATCCTTAGGGGAGGTGTCTTCGCAAAAATATTTCGGACAGCAATCGTCCAGGCCAAAGCTTGTATCATAAGACCCCTCCATTTCACTCCGTTGAATCTCTCGACATTTCCGGTTCAAAGGAGGAGGAGCGCATTGGATGTTATTGCACATAAAAGGGTACCTGCATTAAAATTAGCTATTAAATTAATCAGAGAATTTAAATAGGTATATGTGAATACGAACGAAATCAAGGGGCAGCAGTCCCAACTGTAAGGAATATTCTATTTAAATTCTATTTCCATTTAAATTTAATTGAGAGCAATTTAAAAATTTATTTACGGCGTAATTATCGCGAGTGTATCATTCCGAGCAGCGGCATCAAAATTGCAGAGATTGGAATTCCGGTTTCGACATTCATTTCGGAATTTGAAGACTTCCTTTGCTGGAGAAATACTCTAAGATAATTCAAAATTTTATGAGTTTTATTAAAATTTACGCTGGCAGAAAAAGATGGGCGCTTCCTGCCAGGGAAGCCGAATACTGATGCATGTTTTGGTAGGATCTTGTGCCTCTTGACCGCAAGTCTCTAAAAAAGGTTCAAATTGAAGATAATTCCTAAGATTCGGCGTTTTGAAGCAATTTGTCTGAAATTGTAGTTCAATACCTACCTGCTGAAAAAGAGTTTTGCACCCAAATTGTAAGTAAAAGTGAAAGAATCAAGGAAAGATCCATATTTAGGATTAGTTTTAATATTTGATGCGTAAAATGATGGACAGTGTAATTTGGCGGAGGTGTTAAATTGAAATGCACAAAATTTTGGATGATAGGTAGAGGATTTCCCCATTAATGAGGGATCATATTTCATGCACAATGATCCGGAAGTGGAATTGTTTAAAATGATGGGAACTCTCCCCTTTAAAAACAAAGATCATGCCTTTTTAACGAGGTTTCGTGTCTATTTATCATTAAATTTTTTTAATCCATTGAAAATATCCATATTCAATAAAGTTGACACTGAAATCCCTTTCAAGTAAACAAGTCAAACAAGTTAGAAAGGTCAGCGTAACAAGGAAGTAAGCATTTAATGAATATTTTCGTTTTTAACATTTTATTGCAATGTCAATGATCAAAATATGGCACTGAAACAAAGACCCTATCAGGAATTATTGAAAATATAATATTTAATGACTAAAAATTAAAAATATTTGTCCAGGAATTGGTTGATTGGAGGCTCCAATCTTTCGGGGTTATCTAAATGAGCATGGTGTCCTCCCTCGACGGATTTATAATGGAAATCCGGATTCCTCTGCTTAATTATCTCGATTATCCCCACTGTTTTTGCAAGAGGCTGGAAAGGAAAGGCCATTTCAGGCATTTTTAAATAATAAAATGAAATTTTAAGGATTGATAAGCACCTCATGGAAATCTTGAAGCCCAGGAAAGAATCTTATATATAAACTTGGACATCTGATCCTTTTGGCTAATTCAGCAACCATCCTCCCCCTGTAAAGGCCCCACCCTAGTGGAACTTTAGTTTTTTGATCGTGAGCCCAGGCGAATCTTCCTGGAGCAACTTCTATTGAGCCTCGCTTGAGTAACTTCTTGCATCCCTCAATGGTAATTGCTCTCATTCTTCCTACGATATATATGTAATAGATGTTTCATTTGTGCTTTAATAAACTATAGGCTTACCTTCATAGAGCCTTTCCAGAATCTCATCATAAGTAAAAGTAGGTTGCTCTTTTGATATTGCTTCCTTATTTGCGATTTTGACTAACCTGGAGGAAGTGGATTCCAATTAGATATAAGTAGTACAATAAATGCTTTTGAAACGTTTTAAAAGTCGATTTTAAAACGTTTTGAAAACGTTTGGGATTTTAAAAGCTTTTAAAACGTTTTAAAAACTTTTTGGATTTTTAAAGCTTTTGAAACGTTTTGAAGTCGATTTTCAAACGTTTTGAAAAAAATACTTTATTTTAAAACGTTTTGAAAACGTTTTGAATTTTGAAAGCTTTTGAAAGTCGATTTTCAAATGTTTTGAAAATTACTTAATTGTAAACGTTTTGTTTGAATTATCTATAAGATTAATATATAATATACAATTTACATGTTGATTGATGTGGTGTGGTGTCTTATAAAATCATCTGGAGGATTAGGGCCTAGAAAGTCCATACCAATGTATCCGGCTACTTTCCTAGATATAAAATATATTGTTATTAAAATCCAAATTAGCTTAATGATATTTTATGTACAACAAACTCTGGAAAAAGTCCAGTGAAAACAAAAGAAATTACAGAACCGAGGGAATGACCAAATAGGATAACTGGAGACCATTTGAACTCTCGAAATATTTGGTTAAATATGAAATGGCACTCCATTAGGCTGTCGTAATAATTCCCATGATTGTGAGAAGACCAACCATGTCCAGGAAGATCGAAAGCTAAAATCTATAATTTAAAAAAATCGAGATTTACTGATAATTCAACCAAATATCGTTTTAAATTAAGATTCACCCTCCGATTCGGTTGATTCATAAGGAGAGGAAGAAGGCGGGTGAAGCTACCCGAATTATCTACCCAGCCATGTATTCCTATAATTGGAGGAGGAGTTTTGACATTGGCATTTTTGTGCGACTCCCATAGCTGACCTTAATTGGGAGAGAATTCAAATCATTAATGGATAAATCGTGCAAAAATTAGGATTTACCGGCTATAATTCCTCCGTATTCATTTGTCTTTAGCTTGATTTCGGTTACTTTGTAATTGCTTCCAACCTGATTATTTGATGGGGTGGTTGAAAATCTTTGGAGGGGATAAATGGACAGATATTTCCGGGTCAAAATAGGCGAGAATCTTTTGATGAGATTTCTCGACATTTTTTCAATGAATCTTTCAGTTGTTTGAATTTTTAAAAAAAGTTGCAGCTGAGCAAAGTGCACGAGAATGCGCTTGGACTTTGGACTTGGGATTTTATGGGCAATTCTAGACCTTGTGCAGAGTTGTAGGCATTCTAAATCAAATGGATTTGGACTTGAATTCAAATGTTGTTAATGGATTCTACTGAGGATGAATAATAATTGCTCCATTACCTTCTGAAGATCCATAAAAATTAGATTACGATTAGAAATGACCATTTCTGGGAGTAAAAAACGGATAGAGGAAGGGGGCTTCCAAACAGAGGTCCAGAATGAGGGGCAATGGAAGCTCCTCCTTAAACAACAAGGGCTCACAGGTTAGCATTAGCCTTTAACATCAATATTTACATGATTGCAATTTATGAAATCTCATTTTGATTTAAGTTGTGGATGTGTATGCAAGTTGGACAGGCCCCTGCACAGGAATGGTTGGGATTTTGCGAAGAGTTCGAGCAGAATTGAATGATGATCGTTTACATTATGCAATTGCTTGCTCTGATGAGATCCACGATCTCCTCATGTTTAAAAATCAATCCGAACCAGCATGGCTTTTCTTAGCCGTAAAAATTCAACCTTCTAAAATATAAAATTTGACGCTTTTTTGATCCAGGGTGGACAACCTGTTCAAATCCTTCGGGGTGCGAATGCTCCTCATTTATGCCAGTTAATCAAGACTGAATTGGCTCATGAAATAGAATGTATGGCTGGTAAAGAGACGAGGCGTCCGATTGTAATGGAGGATGATGTAAGCCGTAGGAAAAAAGCTGAAATGGAGATTCAAAGACTTGTGGGGATTCTAAAGGAGGAGGATGAGCAAGAGACTGGTAAAATATAGGATTTCCAAAAAAGCTTTAAAAAGAATTGAATTTTTAGCGGAATATTTGGCGGCCGCGAGGAGAGCTTCAAGCGTTCGTCTGATGGAAGAACTCACTTCGTACACTGTCCTTGTGATTCAACCATTCCTTGTTGGTGGTCAGCCAGAGGATGATATTCGAGCAAGTTTAGCTGAGGATTTTTTGGTAGTAAATTATTGTAAATACTCTTAAATTTAAAGCCTTGAATTCTCCGCCCCCTCAAAAGGCAATCGGTGAAGTCTCTGTAGATATGGACGAAGATTCCGCCCGGAAATTGTATAAAATTCCGCTTGAGGGCTACTCCTCGGGAGAAAGCGTATCCTCAAGAATGTCCACAGCTAGAAGTCAAACTTCTTCAAGGGTCGGTCTCAGGTCCAAAAGAGGACCAAGAGTGGCACTGCCCGTTCCCCCAGAAATCCTCGGAGTGACATTAATAATTTTACTCGAATCGAGGGAGCTGAAAAAAATGAGGGCGAATGGGATTTCTCCTAAATCAGATTCGCCATTACAAACGGCTGATGACTATCTCCGGTTGAGAGTTGGTCCTATCAAGCTTGAAGACGCTAAAAATATGGCTCCATACTCGTAAAGAATTTTAATGAATTAAAGGTGGAATTATCTGTAATTAAAAATATATTTCAATAGGCTTCATGCAGTTTATGGCCAAGGGGAGAATATGCCAGGAGTTTGGGCTCCGAGGACTTATGATGATAAAGTACTCAATTCTCAATTATTTGTTTGTTAATTGGAATTAATCAAAACTCGCATTATAGCGCCATGTAATGCTCAATTTCTTTCCTGACTTCGTCTCAATGATCGTATCTGGAGATCCCAATACCTCCCCCAAATATTTTGTTGCAATATTTCCAGCCGGAGAGATGGACAGGATCAATCACGAGCTCGTTTTATACCGCCCTGACTTTTTGGCGGAAGATGTACGTCTCATTGAGGACGAGGTACTGATTGGAGAGCTATCCAGGAGATGTCGAAGCGAGGAGGAATGCCAGGAGAAGGCTCGTTTGTTAAAGTGAGATCTAATTCTTCAATATCTTCTGGAAACGCTTTATTTAATAAATTTAAATTCGTAGGCAAGACGTGTATATCCTTTGCACGGACACGAGGGATCGGCCCGAGATTGAGAATGAAGTGAAGCGTCTTTCTCCTATCTACTTTAGCCCAGATTCTAGCTCTGGAAGAGGTGTAGCAGCGAGGCTGTTTCCTGATCTGAGAATTACACCTGAGGGAGCTACAGGCGAGGATGAGGTTATCCAGGCTTTTCTAGCAAGGAGCAAGGCTAGAATCCCAAATGAAGATTCGAGTGCAAGGGCTTCTGATTCGGATAGGGGGCAAACAGATGGGGATGAAACGGAATATTAAATTTCAATTAATCGTAGTAGATTTGCATACAAAATGAAATAAAGTGAGCTGTAATTCTTCATTAAAATCATATCAATTTATTTATTTTTAGACTTTTTGCAATGCTATTTGTACAATATATTATCTCAATTGAAAGCACTTTGACTTTTGTTACTCTTTGAATGCATAGCAGGCTCCAGGATCCTCGAAATCGAGTCTGCAGCCTTCCTGGATTTTGATCTTGATTTAATCCGATCCGAAGCGAGATCCGAAGGCCTTGATTTAGCACCCTCCTCTGTAAATATAGTACTCGCATCTCCCTGAACTTGTCCAGGCTTCCTTCGATATTTTGGCTTTGCACTGGAGACTTGTACCACAAGCTCTAAAGTTTTCTTAAGGCGTAGATTTTCAGTACGATGGTAATCAAGGTCATCTTCCCTTGCTTTGGCACGTTCACTCCGAAGGGTCTCGATATTCTCCTCCTTCCGTGACGCTTCATTGTCAAGTTCTTCCACGAGTAGAGTCAGCTCTTCAACTTCTGCTCGGAGATTCGCAGCCAAATTGGAAAGATCTTCGACATCTGGACGACTGTGATGGCGATCCGAATAAACTTGTGCTCTATCGAGTAGTTTTTGATAGAGATCGACCGTTCCAAGGTGGTTCTCCTTAATGCGAGTTAGCAGGATTCCTCTTTCGGGGGAGATTACCGCCTCTTGTCGAATTAATTCATCTAAATTACGTTAAAATCAATTAAACAGATACGTAGTCATCATTGCTAAAAGCTCACTGAAAAGGCTCAAAAATAAAGGAGATCTAATTGGGCAAACGCCCTCAGTCCTGACCATCCTTGCCCGAAGCATTTTGTCCAATTCTAGAGAAATATTTGCCAATTCTCCAGGTTCCTCAGCATCTCCCGATACCTGGAATTGTGCAATACTTTTAAAGTCAAGTTGATCATATTTTAAAACTTGGCCAAACCCTTTGGAGAAACCGCTTATCTTCATCCATAAACACATTTGGAGGAAAGAGCTCATCAAGAACCATTCGAATCTGCTCTGGACTCATCCCCTCTGAATTATGAGTAAAAGGGATCTTTTTGAACTCGCCTAAAATGGATTGCGAAGCAGCCTTTTCCTCGAGAATTTCTTCTGGAGCTCCATATCGAAGGAATTCCACTTCCTCCGGGATTTCATCAAGCCCTATCTCCTCTGAATCAATCCTTTCAAAGTCACATTCATCATATCCACCCAGCTCAGCTTTTGACTCCATTTTAGCTATGATAGATAAAGAAATTGCCCATTTAAGCGCAAAGAATACAGAAGTATACAGCTAGAATTGTTTCCTAGAAGCTAATACTCGTATTTGTATTGATAGATTCGGAGAGCTCGTAATTCTTTACAAAAATTCGATATCGCAATGAACCCAAGCAAGGATGATATGTTGGAGGAAGCCCTCTACGAAAAACGCACCCTAGAATGGCAGTGTGACCGCCTAAAAAGCCAATTAAATAAATCTGAAGATGCTCGGAGAAAGGCAGAGAGTCGGGTCAAAGAACTTAAAGAACAATTAAATGCTCGAAGAGTGAGGGAAGAACAGATTTGGGAATTGAACGAAGAGATTGACCGACTCCAGAGGAAGCTTGCTAAAGCTATTGAGGAGACTCGTTTAAAAGACCAACTCTCGGGTCGGGAAATCAAAGAGCCGGTGAGAACTATTAAGATCTCTACCCTCATAATTAATTAAGCATGTTTAGGATTCGAAAGAAAGCACTCCTAGAACGGCTAGAAGCACATTTTCACAATGGCAGCCTGTTGATGATGAGGAAATCCAGAAATACTTGAATAAAAGCTCAAAAACCGATCCCAATCCTCCAGTTCAAATTTCTCAAGTCATATCCAGAGACCCGGAGGAACTATTGACGCATCATTCGGATTTTTCTGAAATTCAGAACCCCAGGCCTGACCCCACGGATGAATATCTATCTCTCATAAATCGACTCTCGGAAAGCACTAGAATCCTAAAGGTTTTTCTATAAAAATTACAAATTATAATTTACATTTCACGTTGCATATTTTATATTTTTGCACAGGAGAAAAAGGATAGTCTGGAAATCCCTGCAACAGGCACTTTCCCAGAATGTCCTGACCTGAATCTCCACCTTGAGAGTGTCCATCGCTTCGCTTCAAGTGTACGGTCAAGTTTATGTAAAAAATAGCATGCCCAATTAAAAAGATGTGAATCTCTCGGCCCATGCAGTAAGTATACCTAAGCAAATATCAGTATATTGAGAGTGAAAAATAAAACTAGAGCGTATTAAAATGTCAGTGAATGTCAAGCCTTAAATATGTAGTATTAGTAGGGTAAAAAATTTAGACAAACTAGAAAGTAAAAATGCATAAATTAGTCCATAAAATCACGCATTGCATGCGTACTTGAATCCCAAAAAAAATGAGACTAATGAAGAGATTTGTGTATGAGGAAGGTCGGTACAATATCCGCAACTATTTTAGAGGTAGGCGAGAAATTTAATATGGGGAGAACATGCAAGTGTGAGACTTGTAAAGAAAGTTTTAATTAAAAGAATAAAAAATGAAGATGAGATGTGAGTGAGGATTGTCTGTAAACAGAGATAATGTTGGCTTTAAGGTCTAATAATTTATGGGGTATCTCCGAGGGTGAATCCATTCGTTCGAAAGCAATCCTCCTTAACACTCCCTCCTCTTTTTTGATGGGATTTAAGCACCCGAGACTTTTTTTTTAATTTTAGCACTTGCTTTAAATGTAGTATATTCCTCCGAGTATAGCGTACACCCCTAGGAAAGTTGAGATTGAGCGAGTAGCAAGTGGAGTGTGAAGGCTCGGACTGCGTTTAATTTAATAACCTTGTACTGTATAGCTAGTCAATACCTCTAACACTATTCCTCCGCCTTCTTTATACTATTTAATAAGTTTATACCATCATAATATAATAAATGACCGGTTAAACAGAACAGAATTCACCGTTAAATCATCAATCCAAAATGAAGTATTGTTAATCCCCCCAAATTAACTGCATAATCAGATCAGAAATGTTATTGTAGACTTGTAATAAAATGTCTGCAATTTTTAAGAGTAAAATTGAGTTTTTTTCATCTCATTTATTACATTTATTATCCTAAATTAATATAATGAATACAATACAATAAAAAATACAATTTATAAAAATTAAATACAAAGATTTCTTCCCGAAAAAACGAATTTAGGCCAAATTCCCCTAATTTAAAAAACGAGTATAAAAATATATGAGTTATTTGCGTGTTCTAATTAAAATTTAAAATTCAAGAGTAGGTTTTTGAGCATTTTATTGGAATTTCTTCGAAAGTAATTATTTTTTGAATTGATTGGCATTTGAGAATCTGCATCTTTTAAGCCTTTTCAGAGTCTGGAGTCTTTCTCTTGGTGAGGGGTAGCCTCCAAACTGACATTTTCCTTCTAAATTTTGGTTTAAAAGTTGTAGTGGACGTTGTCGTTGAGGTAGTATTCGTATTAGAGTCCTCCTCACCTTCGGATACCCATTCCCCATCACTATTTTTCTTTAAAGGAACAATCCTTCCGTCAATCTTTTTAACAAGTGGTACAACCACTTCATTCAATTTAGATTCGGCTTGATGAGGTGAAACGGCATCCCATGATATACGCCTACGAACTGGAAATCTTTCCCGAGAAGCTGAGGAATCCTTCTCCGAGCTTGAATAATTTATCCCATTAGACCTTTGGATTGAAGAATATTTAATCCTCTTTTTTAATTTTTTTCTCCGCCTTCTTTTGGGGTTTGCGCCTCCATCATCCTCCCCAGAGCCAGCTCGATGATGAAACCATTCGGTTTGTTGACCAGAATCCATGCTAGATTCTGTAGTTAAATCATAATTAGGCCGCGAGGCTCGGAATTGATTACTTTCCGGGTGTAAATTATATTCTGTATTAAATTGAGGTGGAGGTCGATCCCCTTTAGGACGGACATGAGTTTCTCCGTGACTTTGGTCCTCTTTGAGCCTTTCTCCCTCGGGATAAATTGTGGAGAAGAGTGGTGGGGAATGATCTCGATACATATTCATATAAGATTGTGAGGTATGGTCATGAACATTAAAGGAAGTGATCCTCGGAGGAGGACGTTCGGTCTTAGATTTGGACAAGTATTCATCTACAAAGGAGGGCTGAAATTGGATATGATCCTTCTTAATAAGAGAGTTTGATCCAGCAAATGATTCATCTTTATTGTAATTATATCGGGATTTTCCCCCGAATGATTCAATATACCCCTCATCTGGTCTCCCTTTATTTGGCAATTGATCATTTATAGATTTAATAATTGTCTCTTCGTATTTACTTAAATATCTTTTATAAGGATCATTTGAGCTCCTCGGCGGAGTGGGGGGTTGGACTGATATTGGGGTAGATAAAGGAATTGGAGGTGAACGAGAGCCATATTTATTGACGAGTTGAAAAAATTTTTCACGTCCTCGATCCCTCCATTCTTGATAAGAATTTGGAAGTTTTCGAGGAGGAGGTGGAGGACGAGGTCTTTCTGTTGTCGTATAAGCTGGATATGAGTTGTAAGGATCTTTATGAGGAGGAGAAGGTGGTCGAGGATGGTACCTTGGCGTACTTGATACGAATTCTGGAGATTGAGATGGTAGGCTCGAGTAAAATATATCTTTAGGCGTGCTAAAAGAGCTCGAATAGCGACTCTTTTTCGGCTTTCGTGTGAAATCGTGTCCCATCATTGAATTAAAAGATTCTTCGAAGTCATTATTTTTATTGGAGTGAGGAATTCTCGATGGTTGAGGGGTGGGAACAAATTCTTTTGGCGGGAACCTTTGGGAAGATTGCATAAATGAGGAACTTGTTGGTGAAATTGCAGCGACTGAAAAAGATGATCCACTCTTGCTATCCAACATACTCTTGAGCATACTCTTGGTTGGATAAAGGGTTGATCCATAGGGTTTCCCTTCAAAATATGCATTATCGTAGAGGCTTGATGGTTTGAATTGAGTTTGTGAACTAGCAAAGATTGAGGGGGAATTTGATGTCTCTAGAGTAAGTGGTTTAATCCAGTTGGATCCAGATGGTTGTAACGAATGAGGTGTGGTAGGGAGTGGGAGTGGTCTTCGAGGGTTTCCAAATTTGAGGAGCACTAAAGAAAATTTAAAGAATTAAAATGTAAAATTGAAATTTTGAACAATTTACCTTTCTTTCCAGGACCAATCTCCATCTTCTGCCCCTGGTGAGGTGGTGGAGGTGAAGTCGTTGAGCTAGGTTTGTACTCCATAGGCATTAAATGATGAGGATGATGGTGGGGTTGATGTGGAATTGGCTGAGGATGATAATAAACACCCGGGGCAAGAGGTTGTGCCGGTGGCGGAGGTGGAGGAGATGGATTTGGCGGATATACATAAGAATTTATAGAGTTTTTTCTTGGAAAGTGGCCCCCTGCAGCCGGGACAAGTGGTGGAGAATAAAACTCGTAACTCTTTTGACCATGGGAGTCTGAAGCAAAATACTCTTGATCCATAGGATCATAGGAGTCGGAGGAGGAGGAGGCGGGATAGTAATATGAACCGAGGGAGGAAGATTGTTGAGGGTATTGCACAGAAGGTTGAGGTTGCGAGTGTGCTCCATTGTAATAAATGGCCCAAGGTTTAGGCCCTGGAGAATGTTCATTGAAAGGGTTGGGTGGTGGTGGACCAAATACAGGGCCATATGAGACGAATGCAGGCGAGTATGCCGGACTTTGCTGAGAAAAACCGCCAAAATTTCCAAAAAACCCATGTCCATGCCCATGTCCACCTCCGTGATGATGAATATGATGCCGAGGTCGTTTCTTGTGACCTCTACGCCTCCTCCTCCGGCGTCGCCTTCTTCTTTTGCAGCCTCGCTTTCTTCGACAACGCCTCCTTGGTCGATGATGATGATGGTGATGTGGATGTCCATGCGGGAACCCGCCCGGAACGATTTTGTGTTTACTATAAATTGTAGTCACCGGAGGAGATGGTGGATATTGCACTAATTTAGCACGATGTTTATGCCTTATGAAAATACGATCCTCTGCTGAGGGTTCCAACGAGGATGACACATCACCTTCAAAAGAGTCATAAGGGTAATAAGATCTCCGATTCGGCGGGCCAGCCCGACTCATCAGAGACTCGGCGGGGATCACATTTGGAGGAGGATTTGGCTCTGAAATCGAACCCACAATTTGTTCCTTATTTTTAACGTCTTTGTCCTGGAGAAACTGAAGTGGAGGAAGGGGTGTTGGGGAGGGATTGTTAGTTGGGATTAGGCTAAAGGGTTTTATATCAAAATGGGATAGGATGGCCGATCTATTTGTGTTTCTGGCCTGAAACTGATTATGATTATGGGGATTTTGATTGGCGCTCCGGAGGAATGGCACATTAAACGTACTCACTACTGATCCGAAGCACAGAAAGAGAAGGAGGAGGCACTGGAGGGGGCTCCTCCGGAAAGGAGGGCTCTCCATAGCCCTTTTGGAGGAGAATCTCATTTTTTACCCTGCTGACCTACTCATTGTTGAAGCTGCCGGGGCAAGCTCAAAAGTGAAACTGAGTGTGAACGGGGAGCCAAAGTCCTGTTTTGTTCTGAACCAACAATGGGATCATCCCTAGATGAGAGAGCGAGCTTTACCGGCACAATAAATGTACCTGCAACAAGATGAGAGTCGAGGGGATGAGGAGGATCTGTAAAACAATGTATTTTAGTAGCATAAATGCCGACCAGAATGCTTGGCCGTTTGGAACAAGTGCTTAGGTCTAATATGCTTGCTCTTCTCTTAATGAGGGATGAGAGATGGACTTGTAGAGATGTGGTGCAATCTGAACATCTTGTAAACGCGATTAATCTAGATACAATTTAATAATATATTTGCAATCCTACATATGAAATGAA
>JAAZTK010000289.1:0-23749 GCA_036507255.1 Megalothorax incertus | reverse complement strand
GAAATGATATCACACTCAAATTTTGTATTTTGGACATTTTGGAATTGTTGGAAATCAAACACAATTCAATCCGACATCCTCAGGGGGGTAGTTTGGTCATTTTTTGACACGACGGGTCGGGGGTTATGTCATTTTTATGATTTTTATCAGGAGAATTATTAAAGTCACAAAATTGACCTACCCATTTTTCAGGATTTTTAAATTCAATTGAATTTCAATTCAAAATTTATTGTGAGCTACAGCCTTTAGCCTTATTCAGTAACCCCATAAGGCTTATTTCGTCTCAAAGTTCTAATTAATTAAATTCACTAATTAAATATTTAAATAAATATCATCATGATCAGTATAATCAGTATCAGTATATCAGTATCAGTATATGAACAAAAATGACTTTATTAAAAAAGATTGAAAAAAGTACAAAAAAAGTTTTACAAAAAATAATATTCCACAAAGTACATTAATGATTAGGCAAAATTACTAATTAATTAATTATTTAAGCTCGATATCTTGATTAAATTATAAAGCCAAATAAGAGATACAAAAAAAAGTCCACAAAATGAATGAGATTTCCAAAAAAAGTTTAAAAATTGTAAGGGAATTGATCCTGTGAAAACCCCAACGACGCCTCATTCCCCCCATCCGAAGGTTCATTCAAAACGTTACTTGAATCTGATTTAAAAAAACATCATAATTAAAATTAGATATTTGAATTATGGTTAAATAAATACTTGTAGTCGGTTGTGCTAATTCAGATTCATGATTTGACGATTGTTGCTGGAATTCTGCAGAATTATCTTGATTTTGAGGTTCTTGATAGAAAGGTTCGCCAAAGTTTGAACCCTGTGTTTGATTTGAATTGAAATTCGGGGAATAATTGTTTTCCTGCATTTGATTGTTTGAAGAACCATTTTCATTGTAATATTGATTGTGCTGGGCTTCTGCTTCTCTTTGTTGCATAATTATTTGCCTTTTAAGCTGGCGAATCCTCAGCTCCTCCTTCCCTTTGTAATAAAAACCCTGAAATATTATAGAATGAATTTGAGGAATTTTATGTATGTTTAATCGACAAATTACCTTGAAAAGCTGGATAAATTTTTCTTTTGTTACAGGGTTATACGCCTCCATATATTTCTCATTGAATTCTTCGTTCACTTCTTGGATCCTTCGTTTCTTTTCCTGGAATCTTTCCTCAGTCTCTTTTATTTCAGTGTCAAGTTTTTCCTATTAAATTATTGTATATTTAGATTCGCATATTTGAACTGAATTTAATATACTTACTTGATGTTCATGTAATGCTTTCACTTGATTCTTTAAGCATTCGAGCCGTGTTGTAGAAATTATTGTATTCTCAATTGGTACGATAACGTCTGATAGGACTTGATTAATCAGATAATTATTGCGCCTGAATCGCGTAAATGCCGTGATTTTTTCCGCAAATTCTTCATCTTCAGCTAGAGATACAATTCAAAATTCAAATTATATAATTATCAGGGTTAAATTCAGAATTTATAATTCAGAGTTGAGGAAACCGTCTCACCTTCTTCTGGTTGATGCTGCTGATGGAAACCTCGGATAGGAATATTTGTATTGGGTCGGATTATATGACTACGTGGATGTTTGGGTTGCCAATTTGGATGGGATGCCCGAACGTTTCTTTTCGAGGGTGAAACATATTGAAATTGTGAAGGGGAAAGCGCAAAGGAAGAAGGATTAGGATTCATCATTGAAATTGGATATTGGGGCACATTGAAACTGGTACTCGGAGAAGGAATAGGATTTGGATAGGTTGAAACTGGATATGTATTTGTTGGATGACTTGGTGCTATATGAATTGAATATAAAAATATTAATGCTGATTGATGACTATTTAAAAGACGAGCTGCTTCTTACTATAATACATTCCCGAAGGCTGAAACTGTTGATGTTGTGGACTTGGATGAAGAGAAGAAACGACGTAATTATAATTTAAATGCTGTTGAAGCTGAGATTGTTGACTAACTGTGTCTTGATTTTGAGGAAAACCCTGATTAACCGGTGGTTGATATCCCCCATTAGGGAATATTCCGTATTGATCCATGATTTGATCAAATCCAGCTTGAGGAGAAGGCTCAGGCACACTGTTCTCGTAAGAACTTTGAGACTCGATTGACAAAGTTGCAGTTTCGGGTGAGTTGGCGGAGGAGAAGGAGGAGGTTGAGAGGGAGGTGGTGATGGCTGGAATAGTTGGCATTGTCTCAGTTAAAAATGATGACGGTGAAATCACCTCAGTCTAAACACAAAAAGTAATAAAAAATATGAACTATGAAGGAAGGTTCAAATTGCGACAATATTATAGAGGAGTATGTATTAAATTCCTTATTAAGTTATTATGATAAAAATGGAATTTAATTACCCTTGTCCCAGAGCTGTTAATTTCTTGTACTTGGCAAACTTTTTTGCTGCAAATCTCGTCACTGATACTACATTTATTCAGTTCATCAAGATTCATTTGAATTGTCTCAATGTCTAAAACAGATTCAAGCCATTCCTTATGAAAAACCTTTCTCTCCCGCATTTCCATTTGATTCCAATGTTCCATAATGACTGTATTCAAATCAATTGGAGTAAGATTAGGGCTCAACCTCTTGAAATGATGGTAGACACGTCTAAAAAATTGGAGGAATCCTTGAATGTGAAGTTCATGTAGAAAGTCATTTGATTTTGTTTTGATTGTGATTTTGACAGTCTGTAATTTAGAATCTTTAAAATAATATATAAAAAATTAAGGCTTGGATTTAATGGAAAAACCTCGTCAGCATCAGGGTTCGCGTGTGGATTTACAATCAAAAGATCTGAAAAAGGTTCAGGCGTGAATAGAAATTCTTTTCCCTCTACAATTTCAACGTTAATGAGCTCATCAGAAAGCATAAATTGGTCAGCTTGGTCCATTGACTTGGGTTGCATGTTGACAAACAAAAAATTTGGATATTTAAATCTGGAATTTGAAGTATTTCTGGATATCTGCAAAAAAAGAATTCAATCAAACCAGACATTTGATTAAACTTGTCAAGATTAGATAATTTAGATAAGGTACATGCTTTATGATTAAATTAACCGGTTCATTAATTAATGAACTTGAATAAAGTAGGACAGTTAATTATAATTTATAATTAATTATAGAGGTAAATCTAAAATCTTTAATTTTGTTTAAGGCTAATTTTAAATTCCAAAAATCTTACGGTAAGGTAATTTGGGTTCACTTGGAGTGCTCGGTATTGCTACACAGTATGATGAAATATCCTATATATCTTAATTGCTAATTAGGTCAACTAGGCAGTAACTGACAGGTCATAATTTGACACAAAAAGGACAAACTTTGACGAATTTCGTGACTTCGTCGCAAAATCTGAATTTAAACTTTTCCCTCGCACTTTCACTCAATTTAAACCAATATGCGGAACTTCTAATTAACTTTGTTAACTTTTTAATTGGCTTTTTAGGATTTTTATAAATTGCTTCCTTATCGGCTTCACTGATTTATTTAATTTGTACTTAATTTGATTGATTTAAAGAAATCTATTTTTGTTAAATTATATCTTTGAAGTTTGAAACGAGAGCTTAAACGTTTTGAACAAAATTAAATCTGGAGCCTAATAATATTCTTGTTCAATATACAATATCTCAGCTAGATTTGTGTACAAAAAATTATGATGCAATGATCATTGATGACTAATTGCCGTATAGTTTGCATTATTTGAGGTTTGAGATTTAATAATAATTTAATTATCATTAAATTTAAATAAATGCAAAAAGAACGTGAAATGGATCGGAATTTCGAATAACTTTTTAAAAAGGTTATGAATTTATTGTATTTATTAATCAAAATTCGTATATTTAAAGTAATTGTTATTTATTCGTGTCCCCAAATCCCTTTACAACCTTTAATATTATCCTGATTATCTCTCCTTTGCCTTGTCTTTGCTGAGGCTTCCCCTTTGGCTCTAATTCGGTTTTTGGATGCCATTTTGTCAGATTTTTGAAAGGTTTTCTTAATTCTATTCTTAATTACATCAGGTGCAATAGTGGCAGCAGTTGAACGACTAACATTACTAAAACCTCCAATACTTTTTGAATCATCTAATAATGAATCTTGACAATTAAATTCTTCTTTAGAATTAGAGGATTTAGAACATTTTAAATCTAATCTATTTTCTAAATTAAGTTCTTTAAGAGCCTCCTCTGCTTGATCTTTTAAATCCAGAATTGATTTATCCTCTTCGGATTTAGGCTTCTCTTCCTCTGTAATCGGTTCTTCAAATTCAATGACACTATCCTCATCAGATGAATCCTGTTCCTCCTCCTCTTCGCCTTCTTTGAGGATTTCATCGTTCAAATCCTCGTTCATTTCTTTCGTAAAGCCACTAGCTGATATTTCAACATCCAAAGAATCCTCCCGCCTGTGGATCAAATTAAATGAAAAATCAATTAAATTATATTTAACAGTTTAAATTTTAATTAATGCAATATTATAAAGATAAAAAATGTGAGCGTAGTGACTGACAAAGTTGACTATAAAATAATCAACTCTGCTAATTTACTAGCTTTTAATTTCGCACGCGTTTACTCCAAAATAAGTATAAAAACTGTATTTTGTGAAGAGTCGTGCTTTCCAATCATTTAAATTACTTGATAAATCTTTATAAATTCCTAAATGAATCCTATACTTACTCTAAATCGGCAAAGGTTGGATGTAGTTCAGATTCATAGCCAAATCTCCGTTTGAAAAAATCCCGAATACATTTAACATCTCGGTCGAAATACATTTCTGAAAAATATATATATAATTTTAATTCTTTGAATTAAAATTAAACATTACAATAAGACTTACCAGCATTATAATGTGAGGTTGAAACCATTTGAGGAAAGTCAATTAAAATTGGGTGCTCTTCTTCATCGAGAATTAGATTAAACTCATTAAAATCTCCGTGTATAACTCCGTGATTCCCCAGGCTGACTATCAGTGACATGACCTCATCGTAAAGTGCTCCAGCGTCGTTTAATTTGTAGACTTGACATAGGGGCGTTCCCTGAAAAGGAATATATCATTTGATTTTGTGTTTAAATTGCAATAATTAAATTTTGTACCTGTGCTAGAGACATTACAACACAATGGCGATTGAAATCAACGGGTCTTGGGACACGAAATCCTCGAGAATGAAGGGCAGAGAGATAAGCAAATTCCTTTGTCGCTGAAATCCTCGATAAGTACAGCCAAGAAGCCTTATGACGATGGGCGTGGTAATCTCGCTTTTCTTTCAGATTTCGAAAACAAATCCTACCAAGCCGATGAAGCTTGAGACACAGATACTCTTCCTCTTCATTGTTGACAATATAAACATTAGATTCTTTTCCTGTTCCAATTTGAGAACCGAATCCGGAGATGACCCCGCGAGAGACGAGGGTTTGAAGAGCGAGGTAATCGTAGCCCGAGTTTGTTAAACGATATCCATCATCTATTAATTAGAATGAAGGGTAAATTAATTTTACAAAAAATACAATTAAATTGCTTTGAAAGAAAGTTGTATAATTTAAAACTTACAATGTTTTCCACGCTCGTATTGCACCAACCGATTTTTACATAATTCCCTCAATATTTTATGGACACCTCCATGTCGTAGGCCGGCAATTGCTGAAAGAAATGTAAATGATATTCGATTAGCCAGCTAGCAATTAAACTTTGAATTAAAACTAATTAATTACCGGCCACCAATGCGGAAGGAACCAATTCGTGATTTTTTAGACCCATCTCGACCTGCAAATATGTATAATTAATCATATAACAAATCCAATAAATATCTAATTGATTGGCACTGTTAAAAGCTCTTGAAAGTACTTAATTAATGTAAAGTGCTAAAAATAATTAACAAAATACAAAATACATGTGCAAATCTTGTGCATTTTGTATTTGGTAGGTAGGCATTAATAATAGAATTTCTTACCGATTGTCAACACTCGAAAGTCCTCCTTCGTCAAATAACGCAATATACTCACGTCCAGCTTGCCCATTGCGATTTTGATTGACCTCAAACAACAATTAAATCAATGCAAAACCAATTAAAATAAAGTAAGTTTATCAAACATGTGCTAGAATTTTTAAAATGAAACCTCCCCAAGATAAATCCTCCGTAGATGTCTCGAGTTACACTATAAAGCTTTTGCGAGCTCGATCGAGTGCAGGGAGAAATTCAAAAATTTAACGAACGCAAAAAGCACGAGTTACGCACTTCCGCTATTCATTTAAACTACAATATTTAATTTCTGACATCCGGTTATATATGATACTGAATATTGTATAATGTAGGCACAAATATCAAGATTCAAGAATGACAAATGAATTAAACTCTAGCTTAAGCCCCAATAAGAATTAACCCCAAAAGTTTAAGGAGAGATTCGATAAAAAATCGGTTTAAACTTAACTTCGGGGAATCGGGAATGCATCAGATTCTATTCCAAAATGATCACATTTTTATTGAACTCAATTCTCTTCCCCTATTTTTTAAACACATTATTTTTTTCAGCCCCAATGAGAATTAATGGCCCATATACTGTATACTACCTAAGTATTATGCTGAAGGGGATAGATTTTTTTGTTAGAGGAAGCAAAATATGATGACTTGAGAAATTAATGATTTTTTGATTTCTTTAAATTCTTTCACTCAATTGAAAGAGATGGCAGAGAATTAACAAAGGAGAGGTGGGAGGAATGTTTTTTCTGAGGATACCGCCGCCGTCGTCGTCGGCATGTTTTCAAGCTATCTTAACAGTAATGTTTATCTCACCTTTGACACGAAGAATAATAAGAGCGTACCAGTCGAGACTAGGAGGAAGGACCAAGGGTTAGACTTTGAGGAATTGTCGTAAAAACTTATTCATACATTGTTATGTTCGGCCTCCGGAGGTTATGAAATATGAAATGGAAGGAATCATTGTGTTCAAGTGATAAATGAATTTACTTGGCAGCTATTGTCAGATTAATAAGAATTCTACAATATTTCACCTTTAAGTTTACGATTAGTACAAATTGCGGTATAACAAACTTATTTTAATACATCAATTTTAATTGTCCATCTAACTCTCTATCTAACACGTACTTTGTAAACTGGAAAATACGATAGTATGAGCCTCTGGCCAATTTCCTGATTTTGATCAAACTGATAGACCACCAAAATCTATCCATATTTTACTCGACTTCTTTTTGTACGGTGAATAACTCTGAAGAGGAGGGAAAGTGGATTCGATCTGTCAAAGGGCATGGCATTTTATTTCAATGGAAATCGGAGAATTCGCCCAAAAACTCGGTCCGAGACGAACCGGACTGACAAACAGCCATGACTAATGAAGACTTACTTTTGGTCCCCGGGAGCTCTTCAACATCCCAATTTCAATCCGTAGTACGTAATATTATTCATTCATTTCCGTCCTGTCCCTCGGCATTACAAGTGCAATTGTCAATTTAAGTCCGGATGGACATTGGGATTTCTCAGCCGGAGAGAATCGACGAGATCTTCCGTCCTGTCCCTCGGCATTACAAGTGCAATTGTCAATTTAAGTCCGGATGGACATTGGGATTTCTCAGCCGGAGAGAATCGACCAGATCAGACAGAGGAATCCTAATCCAAATCCCGACCAATTTGACCGACTATTAATATCCGCATTAGATGTAACATTAGGACATTAGGAAGTTGGACCTTTTTCCCATAAATAAAAGCCCATTTTTGACCATTCCTTTTGATGAATGAGAACCATTACTTAAATATCCGTGCATTACAATTTACATACGACGAGAAAAAGGACACTGATTCTGAGAAATAGGTGAGCTTGTCTGTCAATCTCGACTCCCTTTTAGAATCTGATCCTTTGGCTTTCTCGTAAAGACTCTCAGATCCGATCTCCCCCCTTCATTTTTGACATTTGAAATCCGGGCTAAATAAATGCAACCACAAATGGTCAACCCGAGTAGAAAATTTTTGACGGATCAAGATTAATGAACCGAGCTTTCCCGAGATGCTCTCATCTTCCCCTGCGTATTTGTATCTGATTTGGACCATATTTTTCTTTGAATAGTTTAAAGTCTATAGGAAGAGGAAGGGAAAAAACCATTTGGTCATTCATATGTCTCTGTGCAGTGGACCTTTCTGGTCAGTAGACTAAAGAGGACAATTAAGCAGGTAAATATCTCTCACAAAGGTAAATAGTATATTTGATTTGAATACACAAGTTGAGAATGACTAATGGATGAAATGGGATTTAAAACATCATTATAATTCCTTCCGATTTCCGAGCCATTACTCAAAAAGACACTTTATTAGACTGTGCATTATGCAATGCATTTTATTCCCTCAATCTGAATTTTTCCATCTCTGAAGTGAAGCCCCTGCTGATAGATAAAAGTCATTTTGAGATGCCTCTAGGATTGCCTCCTGCTCCGTCTCGGGTTTCTCGACTTTGGTGTCTCAAAGTGAGAATTGAGATGCTTTAAAAGCATTTGAAAAGTCAGAAACCGATCTCAGAGATTATGATAATAATGTCTCCTTTTGTTGGGGACGCTGTGGCTGATGTCAATGTGTGTGGGGTGTTCACTCTCATGGCTATATTTCCATTTGAATTTAAGTGAGTTGATTTTTCCGAGGAGGGGGTAGAACCAGAGGAGGAGGAGGAGGCTGAGGGGAAGGAAAGAAAGCAAATTGTTCAACCGAGAAGAGAATATCAAATGAAATGCACACTCCTCGACAGCCGAGGCGGAGAAGGTTCGACGAAAGATCTCTGGAGAATTCCTCGACTTTTCCAAAAAGACGGCCTAGAGTTTTTTGGCAACCCAATCGTGTCATAATATTTCCCCGTATAATATTCTTTATTCACTCTTCTTCTGCGAGTATGTACCAAGCAAAGGTAAAAGTTCCACCCAAGGGTTTGGAATTAATTCTTGTGGTTCGGTTACTCGGAATGGAATGCGAATGACAATTTAAACAGTAAAGGGCTGCGAGGCATCCGCAAAAGAACTGTAAAAGAATTAGGAGTAATCGACGGATGAATTTGAAATTCTTTCCCCTACGAGTATAAAAATATAAGGGGATTAATACCCACCTAATAAGAATTGACCCGAATTCTAAGAATTATAAATACCTACTATCGTACAAAGTGGCAAGTGCAATGAAAGCGAATGAGATTTATTTGGTTAATTAGTGGGGAATAATTTGGCAGGTCTGCCCCTATGATAGAGATTATACTCATACATAAATCTTGACCAAGACACGGAAGTGGACAAATTCTTTTCCTCTAGATCCTCTTAATTGGTACAGTATTACTACTCGAGTAACTATCATACAATACTACAAGTCTAGTATTCCTACAATTTCTTTTGTAAAGATGGGGGAGAAACGAGATGGAAAAGAAATCCTTTGGGAGGAAAGAAATGCACTCGACTCGTAGTAAGCTCTTCCAGGAAATGGAAGGAACGGAGGAATGAGAGATTGTGACAGATATGAAAGCAATGTATAATTTCCCCGCCAATTCCCCTCGGCTTTTTCTTCTATATTGAAATACGAATACCTACTCATATAAGATCACTCAATAAAAGGATCCTCTAATTATGAAAAGATATCATTTGAAATTGACTGTGTAAATAATCTAAAGGGGTGAATCAAATGACTCGAGGAAAAATGTCCTAAGTCGGCTGCTCTCAACCCCATCATTAGTAAATGAATCCTGATAAAGGGATCTTCTGAAAAAGTTACTACAAAATACCTAGAAAAATATCAATATGATATGGATAATTCAAATTTCAAACCCACATGGTAAGCAATTATAATAAAGGCCCATGTCACTTGTCTGGTGTCCATATACTCCCTTCCCAATGATGGATGCGTTGTCAATATATGTGTAGATCCCATTTTTGTTGGTGGTGATGATGAAGGTTCCAATTGAGACACCATTTGGTGACCAGTCAGAGACATTATGACAAGAGGTGTATGATGGATTAGTCCGTCCCTAATACAATAAAAGTAATAATAAACACTTTGTTCACGGATGCGGCCAGAAGCGAATTGTTGAGTGAAACTTAACAATGATCCCATGAATGATCACACATCAGAGATCAGACGCCCCAAAAAGCAGGCAGCAGCCGCAAATTATTGTCACAAAATTGGACATGGTACCTTCCGGGATGAAATTAAATTAAAATCCGAGCCCAACTCTTCATTATTTTTTTTTAAATCCTCATATGTTTATAAGCAAAATCTCCTATCGAATCAATCATTTTTTGGACCAGCAAAAGAGGAGGATTTTAATCTAGAAAAATTATAGGTTACCCGAATTTTTTTTCCTGGCAAATTGGAACAGGCTCCGCTTTTTTTCAGAAAGGGAATTCACTTGGGGTGTGAAAAATGAGCCCAGATTAGCCTGGGACAAATTTGTGGGGCCTGATGTGTGAGCATTTGAAATTAGAATAATCCGGGGAGATAAGATAAGAAAGTCGTAAGGTTTAGAGAGAGTCGAGAGAGGAGAAAGGGTTGAGTGTTTGGAACTTTGGAGTCAAAGTGGGATGTGGAATTTAAATTTTGAAAGGGGACCTAAAGGGGACTCGGGGGAGATCTGTGACATCGGCTCACCGCCATTAATCTGACCCGATAAGGGCTAATGCGGCCAACCTCCTCCTCATTATTGTACGCTATCATCATTGTCATCTGAGACCAAACGACCTGGCCTTCAGTCAAGAGCTTAAAGCCCTCCCTACTCTTCTTTATTTTATCCTGACATTTCCTCTGGGTCGAGTCGGAACTTTTCTCGTGTGTACACCGAGCCAAAAGGAGATATGAATCGGGGAAGAGCTGTCGAGCCAGAATTAGATATGTAAATACATAGTTAAATGAACAAAAGTTAAACCCTGTAACTTCTTAAGCTCGACTAATTGCAAGTAGAGCAGATCCTTGCACAAAGAGATTCATATCTTGAGACTCCTTATGGAAAATTAACCAAGGGAAAAATCTCACTAATTAAGCGCCTCCACCCTCCTCCTCCCCATGTAAAAATTAGCCCTTTAATTTACATTGCATTGCATTAATTAAAAGAACAATAGGGGAAGGAGAGATAGGCAAAAATTAGATTGAAAAATATTCATAGGAAGGAGGAGGGGGAGGAATCTTTTATTTGTGGGGGAACTTTTATTCTTTGAATAAACTCTATTGCTCCAGAAAAAAAAGAACCCTATTTTTTTTACAAAATATGAGATTAGATGTCGAGATTCAAATGTTATGTAACCAGCATCTCCCCTCCGCCTCCTCCGCCTCTCCGGAGGCTTTGAAAAATTTGCATTTTCATGGATTTTGAATGGTTCGCCCTGCAGGGTCTTATCAGGCCAAAGCCCCCGTTCAAATTGGTGTTCGCACCACCCTGCCAAATGTCAATATGTCACATTTTATCTTTCGATTACCTCGCCTTTATTTAAACCCTCCATTCTTTTCTTCCTAAAAATAGGTACCAAAAAATTGGAAACCCATCTAAACTAAAGATCCATAGGATTTCTGATTTCTCACTCATTAAGCACTCAAGGATTCGGATAGATACTCTCACCCAATTTGAGCTCCATTATTTTCAATTTATTAGCTCCGAAACCATTTATCTCGGCTTCCCTAATGGGATAAACGATATATCCGTATCATGTACAAGAGAAATCGCCGGAACCTCAAAGGCAAACTGCACACAAAAGGTAAAACCCGCTTTTAAAAACAAACTGAAAGTAAGGAGGATTAATGATGGTGCCCGTGAGTTTGTGGTGGCCTTTCAGAGAGTCGCCGCTGTCAACAACGAGCACCCAAATTGAAATGATTTTGAGCCCCGAGTGACTGCGAGTCTCAAAAGAGACTCGTCATTGTTGTGGTGATCCTTTGATTTTAATGGGGATAGTTCCAGATAATGGAATTTTGCTCCAGGAATCATCTTCTTTTGTTCAGTATTGTCTCTCCGCTTTTTCTATCCATTCAAGTGCGGTAGGTAGACTATATGAGCCTCAAGCTAAAGTCCTGAATAGGGTTAGAATCGCCAAGGAGGGTCTGGATTATTTTTTAATCTGATCCTGAGGATGAGTCCAATGATATAATAATATCTGGAATGTATATTTCATAATGTATTTTGTTCATACTCCAAACTTGTCGAGTTGAAGATCCGATAATTCGGAAAGTTTGTAAATAAATTGCATCACTTGAGTCGGAGCCAGTCCCCAACTCCCTCGACTCGAATCTCTCTCCTCCTCTTCATCATCGACTTGATCTCTTGGGAATATTTTCGGTTTCATCATCTTCTCCAGGCTCAGGATCAGTGATAGCTCTGATGATGATGTCGCCTCCCCCCATCCGGACATCCTACTCATTCACTCTACGGTTTGATTGAGTTATACGGGGGGAGATCCCGGGTTTTAAAAAGTACATATTTGAATTTCGGTTCATTTCACAAGTTTACATCTCTCATTGCCTTCTCCCTCTTTCAAAGACAAGAAAATAATCTGTATTTCACAAAAAAAAAGAAAAAAAGAAGTCACTCCAAATTTTAAGAGTTGTAAATCATTTTTTTCATTCAGAGGAACATTCGATATGCAGTTTTGAGACTGCAAGTTATGGCACACGCATCCACTTGATGTGAGAAGACCTTTTGAGGGCACTTTTTCCAAGCTTTCACGGTTTAATCCAAACGCAAATGACATTGGGCATGCAATGGAGTCATACTTTACTTGGCCCAGTAAATCTGTTGGATGAAAGGGTTGAACCCGTTTGCATGTCAGTCTCCATTTCATAGCCCTTTTGAATATAGACTCTCTCGACTTTAAGATTAGTACATTTTGATTGTATTTCGTGTCATTTTGTGATAGCCAATGGCTCCATTGTATTCAGACTCCCAGGCAAACATGAAATTCAGAAATGCAAAAGTATATTTCCTCAATATAAAATATTCATGAATCCTCCCCCATGTTTGATTAGGTGTCCAGATTAGATTTTTATGACCATCTATTTTAAAATGCACTTAAATTATAAGTAGGTAACTCTCTTTGAGAGAGCAGTACTTGTATAGTCATAAGAGTATAATTCCATTTCATTTTTCGGTTATTTTGTGGGTTTTTTTCAAGCTGGGAAATGCCCCCGAAAGGGTTTCACGGGAAGAAAGGAATCCCCGTTCAGGAGCTTAGTAAGCCGTAAAAGAATCCGGAAAGCCACCACCAGAGATAAACTACCTATCACTCGGAGCGTAAATCCCTCTCTCAAACTCTCCCTCTTTCACTCCGAGAGTCGGATATTTCTTTTAAATTGCCTTTAATAGAGAAATATCTTTAGGAATATCGTCTGGAAAATTCTNTTTTAAATTGCCTTTAATAGAGAAATATCTTTAGGAATATCGTCTGGAAAATTCTGCTCCAAAAATTCCACCAATTCTTTACTTTTGTAATAGAGTAAATCCAATTCAATCCTTTGGAATTTTAAATTTCTATCCAGAAAAGAATTTCTATTGTTCTAATTAAAATGGACAATAGGATGAATCAATATAAGCTTATGCAGGTACATATTATATTTGAATTCATGTACATGATGAGGATGACCGACCAATTCCAAGCTGATCTTGAACAAACAAACCCTCAAGACACTTTGCCGCTATCTGGCTCATCTTCAAACAAAGATTGCCGAACAAAATATGCAAACTCATTCTAGTATCATCACTCCTCGACTTGCTCTCTCAGCAAAAGATCGCCGCTTCTTTTTGTTCTAGATACTACACTGCATAAACTCTTCCGACTTTGATGAGCAATTGCCCATTGGTTTTATAATACTATTCTATCGCTTTAACCGACATTGACATTGACCGCTAAGGATAAGAGGCTAGAAAAACCGACACAGGTGAGGAGGATGGTCCAACTCATCCAAGTGACGTAAATAACACCATCTCAAAAACCCCTTGCGAGGAGATACCGTATTCAAACATGCAGAGTCACTTCAGAGAAATATTTCTTGTGATTTGAACAATTTAAATGATAATTTCACATGGGCTACTTTGTTAAATTCATATAAAATAATGCATTATATTAAATGTAACATGATGTGCAAATGAGCTTGCATTCTGATCCAAAGCCGTCAATTCAATTAGCCAATTTCCATACATTGGAATTGGTTAGTGGTTGAAGGGGGAGCCGAGATCCTCAGTTTCATTAGACTTTGGCTTATTCAATTATCGAGGGGCCAATTTCCCACTCGAAACATTGTCTAAATCCTCCTACCAATATATGTGTGCTGGGTGGTCAGAAACTCATCTTCCCCGAAGTGCCTTCCCCTTTGTCTCCCCTTATTGTTCTCTGATCCTGAGAGGCTCTTATTGATCAGAGTGTACGAGTGAAATCCCCCAATCAATTTACCGATATAGCAAATATCAAATCTTACCCCTTTTCGGCCCAAAATAATCTCATTTCTCCCTGATTAAAAGTCGAGGTCTACTTATTCTAAAGCTCTGCTGGGGTTCTGACACAATTCCGAGCATATTTTTATGAATGTTCTCGTGTTTTGTGGTAAGGCCAATGAATTAAATCTCGCTCCTTGTAGTACAGTATAATAGGCGAGAGCCCTTGAGCTCCTCTTGAGAAGAGAACTGATTGAAATCATTGAAAGGCTCCTAGATGCCCCCTGACTGCACCCAATGAATACGAGTTCCGTGTAAAATCTCACCGGATTTAATCAATTTAGGACTTTTTAGAGTGGATTAAAAAGGGCGAGAGACCGTGAGGAGTTGAGAGGATCTCGATGAAGTGGTAGCTAGCTGGGATCCCGCAAAGAATTGCCGATAGCGATATGCTCCTTGAGAGTAGTAGTACATGATGTAATGGGCTGCGAATATGAAGGATCCCTCATAGGCCGCTGCCAAAGAATGAGAGTTCTTCGTGTCCGACTTTTGATTTATTTGTGGTCGAGAGCGATGGGGATTTCATTTGTTTCCACTTGATTTCCTCATAGTCCTTGGGAGGTCGAAGGCTCGAACTCGAACATCTACCACGTATAAGCCCACGAAAGTAAATGGTTCACAATAAAACACCTTCTTGGACTTTTTGCTCCCGTAGGGGGTTCCCAGCGATCCTTTCTCATGTAAATACAATGGAATATCCAAAATCCAAATCAGTGCTCTCACTCTCAAGATCAAATCATTTTTGGATCCGAAAAGTCTGTAATTTATTATCTTGATGCATATTAGTGGATTAATTTCCCCGATTTGCTGCTCGAGAGTGTAATTAAAAGAGTCTGGTGAAGTGTAAGGGCCTTGCAGACTCCCTTCAAAGGTTTAAGTAACTCTTTATGATAATTCTCCAGGCCCTTGAATCCGCCAAAGAGGACCTTGGATGAGTGACTTTTACAAATGATGTTTGCACAGGGAGGAGCAAATCTATTTTGTGGTTAACTTTAAATAAAGAGCACCTCTTCACAGAGTAACAAACCTAACAAGCATGAAATTTTAATAGCTCATACGCAGAGGTACTTGAATTCGTAGAAGTATAAGCTTAAAATAGAGATTTTTACTCGAAAAATAAAGGGTTTTAAATATAGTTATAAGGCTCCCGATGCCTCGATGGGGGATCCGAGAGCGAGGATCAAATTTAAAGAATGGGACTTTGTAGCTTAGCTCACAACAATATATTCTAATTAGAATGTCTCGTAAGCTCGTAGCCCATATTTTAATGCCAGACCCCTACAAGCTTTTTCTCTTTTAAGAAAAAAGAGTCGTTGGCCATTTACTCGAAAGTTGCACTTTCAGCATCTTTCACATATTACCCAAAAAACTTTTTACAGCTCCCTAAAATCCGTAAATTTAAATCCCCCTTCCAGGAATTACCAAAAATCGATTTCTGACTTCATTTATCAAGCTGAATTTCAGTTCAGCTCATCCATTTCATTATCGGTAAAGAACGAGCTGCACCTCTATCCTCGTTGATGACATGACATGTCTACTTTTTTACCTTGAAGTTCTTTTCAAATGGGATCACATTCAAACCTAACGAGCATTCAATGACAAAGCCTCTCCAATGTATTGATTTTCTGAGAAATATGCACAAATTTAAAAAAAGCTGATGAAGATTTATTTGAACATGCCGTTAATACACCTCTTTTCGAGGGGGATTATAGAACTTTCACAATGTCTTTCAATGTAAATTAGAACCACACCGAGGGTGGAAGAAAGATAAGGAAATGTGTGTGTCATTTGGAAACAAAGGTGTAAGGATTCTGTCATAAAGTCACTACTCCAGGCCAGGGGGTTCCCTTTTGTTTATCAGGCCTGTTGCCGTCCCTAATCCTAATCCATTCACACTTGAATACAAAGCCCCTTTTGAGTATTTTACGACTTCCTTCCTCCTCCTCTGACTCTCTAAATTATAATTTCCTATGCTTTCAAATGGGTATTAGGACCGAATCAAGAGCACTAAATCAAAATTCTAAATTAAGACGTGGCCGCTTTATTAATTTAACTTGTACAGAAATGAACATGTGCACGATCTCCCCCCTTATCCACTCCAGGTGTCAACACTTGATTTTTTCCTACGTACTGATTTATATTTACTCAGGTAAATACTGCAGTTTCCTTTTTGTGGGTATTGTGTCTTTGTATTTTTTTAAAGGGATCCCCCTTTATATTCCCCCCTTAAATCCACCCCAAATGTATAAAAATCGCATAAAGAAGCTGCTTCTGGTCATACGGCCAAGTTCGGAGGCTCAAAAGTCTGTGGCTCTTGGCTCCTCCTGCATGAATAAATCATTCTGGAAGATAGGGCGGTTTTTTTACTCTACTTACTGATATGAGATCCCATTTGGAGTAAAAATATGAGCCCAGGAGGACCACTTGAATATCAAATTCAATGGGATCAAAATCTACTGTATATTCGGCTAGTATTTCCGTATATATGATTATACGAAGGGGAGAGATTGCTGGCCAAGATGCAATCTCTTGACTTTCACCCAAAACGAGAAAGAGATGCGGTGGAAGAATTGGTTAGATTTCAACAAGAGTAGATATTTGAATTCGATATAAATTGCAGTCCAAGGAAGAAAGTTGTTGAATTTGGTTTTGGAGTTGGAAAAGTTGGAGGGGAATGCTCGGGAAGTCTCGAGTGGTCTGCATTTCGGGCTCTGGGGCTTCCATATATTAGGAGAAGAGGTTGATTCATGCGAGGTCAGTGGAGGTCATCTTCGCTGCAGCTCCCGGTCTTCCCCTCCTGCTCCTCCACTCCTCTATATTTGTGTACGAGACTTCTCCTATAATATATGGTGGCCATTTCAGCCCAAAAAAACCCTTCCCAAATCTCTTCCTGGTCCGGAGATAATATATTCCTATGTGGAGCCATTGAATTACGTTATTAACATTGGTTTTCGGTTCGGTTTTTGGTGGCCAAAGGATTCCGGGGAAATACCTCATCATCATACCCATAAATCTCCTCTGGGGTTTTATTTGAACTGCCCAAAAGTAGCCACTACGAACGACCAGAGCCATGAGCCATTGGCTTTAACTGCGGAGAACTCATGATCCATCCCCCGCCTTTTTCCCAATCGATCACCCTTCCGGTTGAAATTGCACCAAACCTCAAATCCACCCCGAAAAAAATTACTTTTTCATCCAAATTCTCTTTTCCTAATCGCTTCCTGGCTTTACTTTCAGAGATTTAAAGGAACCCTTTATATCACAGCACGGAAAGATCAATTTCTCATCAAAAATAATACTCGAATCCTTCATCCACCTCATCCTTCTCCTCCTCCTCTTTGAAAAACAATTTTCAGCTCCAGTTCACTCATTCTCCCCGAATGAGGCAATTGTATTCGGCCTTTGGAGTTTGCTGCAAGTCTTATAAGCTTGCACCCTATCCTCCTCATTCTTTATCTTCTTTAAATGGACCCTTCATTTTTATTACCATCCGTTTCTCGGAATAATTTTGGCGTAAAATTTTATGATTTTATGCTAATGCACACAAGGATATGAGTAAGTATCATAGTCTCGAAAAAAAGTTAAGGGAAAGAATTTTCCACAAAAATTATTCTATCAAAATATCATAAGCAGATTTCAATATATACCTAATACTACTATAAGTGTGTATCCCGCGAATAGGAAAAAAACATCATCTGTCAAAGTGCATTGGGGAAATGGAGGTTTGACACTGAAAGCCAAGGTGTGAAATGAAGAGCGACAGACTCAAGCTCCAAAAGTCGAAATCCAATTGAGAGCCGTATAATTTGCTTTCACTTTCTGTTTATATTGCATTTCCTTTTTCTGGTAAATAAAGATTTGCCGAGAAAAAAAATCAACAATGTTATATTCCGAATTCCTATTTATTGGTCGATCAAATGATTTTAAATTAATTTATTTAGATGGATAGGTATTATATGCTTATGGATAGTAAAATTTTAATAGTAGCACTATTATACAATATACATAGGTAATGGTACCTAGGTATGTATACAATATTAGATATTTGTATTGCATGTAATGTATTATATCATAGTACTAGGTATTAGTACAATACATAATATTATAATATTATTATGTATAGTAAAAGTCTACCGAAAGAATTGTTTAAATCCCGAAGAATTCCTCAAATAGGGGGAGATGTTTGCCTTTTAATCCGATTTGTGAGGGATGAACAGCGTATTGTTGTAAAGCTGGAGCTGCTGCAAATGCGATTGAGGTTTCCTTTGAATTTTTCAACTCTTTCTCTTGGACGTATTTCCCCTAAGCTTTGTAAAGTAAGTAAACACTAATGCGGGAGTGATACCCAGTTGATTTAATTTGGAGTGGATCTTTTACTCACTTGGAGCATACCGTAATTTATTCCTTAAGGGACTCTTTCCCAATCCGAATTCAAAGGATATTTAAAAGGGGATTTTTTTAAGCACGCGTGCTTTCAAACCCTCAAAAGGAATGCAAACAATATTTACTTTTTCGAATGAATCAAAAAACAAATTGAATGATTTCCTTGTGTGAGGGACTCCGAGGGAGAAATAAATTCGGATACGAGTGGATTCATACAAGTGGAAAGATTAGAGCATCTTTTCCAACTCTTCTTTAAATCTATCCCTTTTGTTCGTGTGTATCTGTATATGCGGGGTAATAAGGTGTGAATGAATTGACGGGGATTGGATTATTTCGGTTTGTTTCTTCCTGATATAGAATCCTTTGGGGGAAAATCCCTACTCAATCAACCGGGGGCAAAATAAAAAGTGCATATCAAATGATAACTTGTGTGCATTTGAGTCCCTGAATTATTTATTACATTTGCAAGAGCTCTCATTTCTCCAAAAGAAACAATAGGTTGGAGATGATTGATTGTGCACACAATCGATGCGGTCCTCGTTTACAAATGTAATCCCCGGCACTTTGTACATATGCAAATGTGTTTCAATTACATATTACACGAGTATCAAGCCTGGTCAGAGAGCATCATTCATAAATCACGGGTTTTTGAATGCATAAAATGGAGATAACAACACAAGGATCAAGATTCTTTTTCCTCATTCAGATTCGATTCGCTTTTGTCTAAAAGTAATTCTTTTATTCGAGCGAAAGCTTGCTCTAGCTGTAATAACATTATATAGGGTGTGCTTCGAGGGAAAGGATTGAAATTTATCGAAGCCTTTGACTTCCAGCTCTGGCATAAGTCAGGGTGTAGGGTCCAGGCCGAGGCCCTGAGAGTATGAGCAGCCCATAAGGGTATAACCCTAACCGCATAATGAGGGTGAAGGGGGAGAGAGCACAAGCTCGGATGGAAAACAATAAAAGCCCTCCAAATCCAATCCAATCCAATAATCGTCAAAAATACGGCCCCGGACATTCGGATGCTAATACTAGAACCCTTTGGGTTCGACTCAAATGAATAGCAAACTTGGTTATACTTTTAAATGCGAATGGGTGGTGGTCGCCGCCCAAAGTTAAATGTATTGGAAGTCATAAAGAGAGTGGAGAAGAGTGGAAGGGTTAGAGATTTCTCTTCATGTTAATGGAGCAGAGCGGGAAGTAAAAGAAATCCCCTAACTGAATTACTTCCAAAGTTAGTTCGGAAAGTAGCTGAGCAAATCAAATCAATGGGAATGTGATTCGAAAAGTTTCCCCCATAAAAGTTGAGATTTTTGGCCGAGGAAGTCGAAGAGTGTCGAGGATGAATCAAAAGTCCAACCACTTTTGGCCAGTAGAAAAGTCTAATCAAAATCATTTTATGTCACCAACTCGGACGAGTTAAGAGCGAGCACTTAAATGCACTCATAATTATCCAGAATCATATATGAAAGTGGAAATAAGAGCATGAATTTCGGGGGAAATGTATATTGATACATTTCCGGGCTTCTCTTTGGACTCTCACACCACTTCCGCTGTCCGAGACTCGTTTTGTCCCAGCTACCCTTGCACAAATGAATTCATTTCTTTAGGCCGAGTTAACAACTCACTCCCCCTTTTCGTACGAGGGATAATCAGAGTGAGGGATACCCCAATGTAAACTCATCAGGAGGGTTTGAGGGTAAACCACGGAACTCCACTTGGTACAATACCACAAAGGGCACCGCTGAATGTTCACCATTCATCCAGAGAATTGGGAATATTTATGTGGATCCTTGTTACATTGAGAGTTTGAACCAGATACTATTTCTGTTTTGTTTATCTTGCCGAATTACAAGCAGAGAATGATTCGTATTGAATGGGGAGACAAGTTGAAGATCAGACAAGGGAAGAGAGCACCGCATCTCGACATCTTTTTGTTCCTCCGACTCGAGAAAACAATGCCGACACATTTCGAACTCTCCTTTGGCATTGTCTTTCGGATTGGAGCTTTGTAAATCACATTCCTCACCTTTCTAAGGATGCCTGAGTGTGCAAAATTCAAAGATACAAATTGATTCCTCTTGGAAGGGGATTTATTTATGTATTATTTATAGGCCAGGATGGCACATCTGCAAATCCACTTGAATTAGCCAAACGTTCCTACTTCGAGAGTCCCTTAATTCTCGAGGATATCATCTGTCCGGGTAATTATAAACCTCTAATAAATTCCCCGTATAATTCTCACGATGGATGAGCCACTTGAAAATAGTTAGCCCAAGCTGGAGGGGAGCTCCAAGTTCATTCAATCTATATTGTAAGAGCACATATTTTTCATTTTAAAGCTTCCCCAGCTCGGAAACAAAAGAGCCGGGACTGGGGATTAATATTTCTTGATTGTTGTCAACTTGGAATCCACAAAATATGGGACCGAGTGAAACGGAGCGAGATTAGTTAAACAGGGGGCCGGGGAAGATAATCAAGCAATAAATATTCACGTTATGCAAAATACACTCGGGCTTTAAATTGAGATGTACACGCTCCACCACCCTCTCGGCCTGGCTTGTCCAATATTCCTAAAATCTCCATCAAACCTTTGAAAAATTACCGACTTTATTTTCTGTTAAATTGTTAATTCATTAAGGAAAGTTGAGAATTCTTTAAAATATGAAGTTATCCGGATCTACTGGTCAGGAGTTGTCCAGAGGTCCTCATCTCAATATTCAACACGGGTGGGAGCAAAGTTTACAATTGAATTTTAGCATCTGATTCGAGTGTAAGAGTCGGATTGAGGATTTTCAACACTTTATACTGTACGGATACACATTGGGCCATGAAAGCCAATTGAGATTCCACACTCGACTTGCTCGACACATTCAAATTTCAATTCGAGCGAGCGAGCAAGGGATTGTCCAATCCCTTCCCCCTTTTGCATACATGTAAGGGCGTAAATCAACCACAATTTACTAAAACCCGGGCTGACAGGACTAATTGCACAAATTCCCTACTCAATTTCTGCATCCTCTCTCTAGCTCTAAATTCTTCCTAGCCCGGGATCTGGATAAATAGCTCTTCATCATCAGCATTAGGCAAATGACACCCCGAAAAACAATCAAATTATATCCTCTTCGTAGTGAGGATGAGGAAGCTGAATCCCTCTCAATTTTAAAGCATTAGCCCCGGACAGATCCGGGAAAGAGATAACCCTGAATAAATCTACTTGCTTTGACAAATGAGATTAGTCAGGATCTCGAGGATCACTGGGGAGGATAAGGCCGGTTCAATGTGAATACAAAAGCTAGGCTCATGTATTTGCTAATCATATGTACCTATATTCTTCGACTCTATTACTTTTTGCACTCTCCTGCCAAATTAATTACCATCTTGGAGCTCGGAGCATATTTGGGATTCACTACATTCACAAACTATTTAACAAATTCCCCTCGGAGCTGCTCTCAAGTTTGGAATTCCACTTTTTTGTGACAAAGCTCAAATAAAAAGTAAATATTTTAATGCTCTGGCCATCTCAATTCATAACTTTGGGCATATGTTATGCGCGGCCCTTGGAACTCTTGGCTCGAGACTTCTCTAGGTTCATTTCGCGAATTCATAATTAATGAGTTGGATAAAAAAGCGACTCGAGGAGGAGGAGGAGGATCATCAAGTCAGAACGAGAGATGAGCTCAAGATGAAGGGTTCAATGTTCATACATTTGGGGGTTTTAAGAGTTGAGGCTTTTGCGAGAGTATGAGAGTCAAAATCCAAATAAGGCTTGACTCATCTATCCCCTTCTTCCAAGTTCCAAGAGAGAATCCCGTGGTAATTTTTTTGACGACGGGTCGAGGCACTCTGAGGCAGGTGCGAGCACCGAGCAATTAACTGCGTTTCATCTTGTAAGTGCCCAGCTCTTCCTCATCTTTTTAATCCCCCATTCTACTTATATTCATATATGAAGATGTCGTAATTACAAAACTCTCCACTCTTCTCCAGAGCTTCCTCATGAATTCTCAATAAGGTTGGAAGGGCTCCGCCCAAACTGTTGGTTTTTATCCATTTCCAGCTTCAAAATCCTCCCGTCTAATTTAGGAAATGCAAATTCAAATGGGAAATGCATCTGAAAAAGAAACAAGAACAAGATGAGGAAGCTTCAATTACATTTACACGAACAGAAGTAGGGTGGACCTGCATTTCCTCCCACTGCACTGGAATGAACAATTAACAAAGCTCCAAAATTCATATTCCTACGTATTTATTCAACTCTCTCACCTCGCGTAAAAAAAAGACCAATTTGTTTCAAAACTAATGGAGAACTCATGGAAGTCCGCCTTTTATTAATACAGGTTTGACTGGGGTGCTGGGCCTACAACTCCTCCGGCCCCCGGGTAATTAGCTATTTTAGCTACTGAAGATACGCATCTTTTATATGCAATGCACATCGGAATCATTAAAGAGTGTAAGTGGTGAGGCATTTGCATGCGAGCATAGATTAACTCTTAACTCTTTGTATGAGAGCATGGCTCGGGAATAGTCGTAATGCTTAATGGGAGTAATCTGAATAAGCAGTAGCACGTCGCATCCAATTATGCATTTTTCACCTCTCGGGGAGAGTTTCAAACCCGGCCCTTGGACTCATCAGCTTCATCATCATAATGAACTAGTATTATTTCAAAGAAGGGTGGTTCGAGTTACTTTACTCCGAAATACTCTTTTGAGATGGGATTTTGTAAATAATTGAAAATTAATCTTTCAGCAAAAAGCGCGGAGGGGTGGGGAGAAAGAAGATCCGGTGGTGGAATTGATTGGGAGGTGGCTGTGGGAAGGAATTACTCAAAGAAATTACTCATTAGAAAACTTGTCGGTGCTATTAAAATTAAAATTGGGGAGTCGAGGACATGGTACA
>JAAZTK010000288.1:0-23820 GCA_036507255.1 Megalothorax incertus | reverse complement strand
TATTCCTATTTATAGTTTATACAAAGCCTGTCAAGCTTTAAGGGAAATCTCATATTAAAAATTGCTATTTAATCCAGGATTCCGAATGATGCATGGTAAAAAACCTTCCTAGGTTCAAGGGGGCCCTTGTAAATCTTTAAGAATGTCATTTGACAATGTTTACTCTACTTGAACCCTTGATATTTGTACTAGGATGCGAGCTGAGTCTGGTTTCAGATTGTAATCCACATTTTAAGAATGCGAATGTTGAACGCAAATATACTTGCACATAATTTATGCACATACATGTACTATACGATCTTATCCTGGGTATATAATAAAGAATTGATGGTGAGATACGCGAGTACTCGAATGCTCCAAACAGCTTCCTATATAAGTTCTGTTTACAAATGTGCTCTCAGAGAGATTTACAAAAGAAGGTCAGCTTGCGTTTTTAGCCCGTTCGGCTGAATTTAAGAAAAAACGGGCGGATTCGTTCTCGGTATGTCCGTCCGTCCGTTTCTCTGGCCGTCTACCCCAATAACCCCTCCAACCCCCTTGACCCCTTGACCTCAAACTGTGCACCCCATGACCCCCCATGACTCCCCCCTCGGTCAAGTGGCCAATATGGCGAGGTCAAAGGTCAAAAGGGGGCGGGGGATCAAGGAATATTTGAATTTACCCGCCAGAATTATATTCTGGAGGGGGGCGGGGAATTCAAAATGGCGGAATTTGGGATTAGGTGGGCGGGGAATTTAAATTTTGGCGGGGGATTTGAAATTTGGCGGGGAATTTGAATTTTGGCCGGAAATTTCTTGATAATATCAGTTTATCAATAATTCAGTATTCTTTTAAAGAGAACGGGCTTTCTACACTGCAACCTGAACCCGTTTTATTTTTTCAGGAGAAATACGGGGAGGAAATAAATGTATTTTATGAGAACTCAAGAAGTTAACTAAACACACCCTCATATGTATAGGAAGGAAGAGCTAAAAAAGGACTGACCTATTTAAGAAGATTGAAGAATTCCTTTGAAATTATTAGCAATTTTTGCGAATAGATCTAATCCAAGGGGCAGATGAACACATAAATAATGAACCGGATGAATGAAAAAAAGGACGGGGTGATCAGCCGATGGATGAAAACAAAGGGGATGCTTTATATTTTGGGATATAATTAAATACAGTGTTTAAGAGAGTTGCTTATGCGAATACAACCTCTTAAAATATAGAGCAAGATGTGAAACCAATCTGAGACGGAGGAATAGATTTTTCAGACTGTTTCGGGTGCAAAAATCTTGGCCAAAGTCATTTAACGGGAACGAAGAGGAGGGAAATAAACAGGATTCTTTTTTTAAGTTTTAATATTTAACATTTAGGAACATTTAGGAGTAGTACTACATATGTACTAGTAGTAGGAGATTTCATGGGATTCTTCAACGCCTTACAAGGTCACATCTTATCCTTAGTGGGGGAGTATATCCTACATGTAAATATAGGATTTTGGGTACAAAAATTGAACATTTTATTTTTAAATTTTGTGCAAAAATCCCGTAGGATGTTAACGCACTTTCCCACGCTTGGAATGGATCACCCTCGTTGATGCCAAAATGTCTATTCATCCTGGTCAAATGTCTTAAGGATATAAGACTTTATAATATAAGTAAATTCAAATATCGAAAACACAGATCATAAAATATCAGTAGGAGATTAGCTTTGAAAGCAAGCAAATTTGAACTGTCATTTCAAAGCATTTAAAAAAAGCCCACAGCTCGAGATTTCTGCCGTTTTTCATGTCACAAACTATAAAATTTAACACTTTTGATCCGGAAAATGCAGCGGCGAAAGATTAGATTAGTTTTATGAATAATGGGGACTTTAAAGGACTCGAAGATTGTGTTCATTGTTGGAATTTGGCGTACTTTTGATGGCAAATATTTTAATAATTCAGATATTAACCTTGCAAATGCGGAAATCAGAGTGGGATCGAATTCTAAAGCGAAATCAACCTATGATTTAAATTCTGCGAATTAATTACACCCGTCGAGTCGGGAAATTGTCTGGAATTGCCTGGAAAGAGGATAGTCGGTTCATGGGCTGGATATCCTAATTTAATTGGGTTCTTTTCTATGTAATTATTTTGTGAATAAATGCATCCCCGATACTCGAATGTCGTCCCCTCATTTTAATTAATTTCAGGAAATATTAAATTCATGTTTTATGGGAATTTAATTAAATTGTTTACTCGAGAAATGATATGTATGTCAATTTTAAAATATTTATGGAATTCTTTGAAGCATATTTTGCAATTTGCGAGTCCGTTTTACTCGTAAAATAGGACGAGGTAGGTACAAAAAATGTTTTTACCTCATCACAGGCGAAGCACCTCGGCCGCAATTGCTCTATATTAAATAAATGGAATAAATTGTCAATTTTATGGAATAAATTAATAATTTTATTTGAATTGAACTTGATTTAATTATTTGATAATTGCATGTTCAATTAGCAAACAATAAACTGTACATATATTCTTTGAAATCCTTAATTAATTTACAAATAATAATTATACCTGCATAATGTCGCTCACAATAAAGCTTCTCCTTGTAATTGCAGTAGGTGAGATCTAGAAAAAAGTATAATTTAATTAAAATTATGTAAAGATTTTAAATGAATTTAATTCCTGGATGCTTACCTACTAGGAATTCATTACAGAAGGTACACTGGAAATAACAAAAATCAAATTAATTTAAAAAAAAATTTTTGATATTGAAATTTTGAGACTTTTATTGACTTTTATTAATAATCTCTAATTAATTTAATTATTTAGGAGTTAAATATTATTATTTTTGCATTTTAATTAGTACTTGAAAACAGTTGGGATGATATGCAATCTCGTCTCCGAATTTTGGAGCAAAGACGCCGAGAGAACCTGCCCGGATCCCTTGATGACATCCCTGGCATTTCTGGAATTAAATATAATTATTTTATTTAAAATTATATATTTTTTTAATTTAAAAATTAAATTATTACAATGGGGGAGGTTCCAACATCAGCTACGTATGCAACATCAAGCGCTATTTCATTACGAGAATTAATAAAATCTTCATAAGCGGAATGGTTTTGTTTCTCCACATGCTGTAATTGGGAAATAAATTTATTAATGATCAAAATTTAATTATTTAAATACTTTGCAATATGCCATTGCCAAATCCTGCTTAGGGATTTGATGGAGGAGTTGTCGGTCCCTGTATATCTCTCCAGGACTGCTACATTTTGGAACTTTATCCGGAGGGAATTCTTTAAAGAATTCATTTATCTGTGAACAAAAGAGTTTATTAAATAAATACCTAATTAGTATTTTATTTAAAGAGTCAAGTTTCACCAAATTATGATTTTAGAGTATTATTACAACTTACAAGGGATGGGGAGAGATTCGGAGGCGCCCATGTGAATCCGCTCTGGGGTTTATGATGGGCTCCGGAGAGCCTTCAATTAAAAAAAAACAATATTCAAATAAAATCAGGTTCTTTTTCCAATTAATTAAAATAAACACCCACCTCATCAGGGGGTCAATGTTTTCGGCAGCGTCTAGACCCAGCCTGTCCCTTATGTTAATCCATTCGTCATGAGAAAGATCGTGGGCGTCCCTGCGAATAAAATAAATATATTTTTAATTAATTAAAGAATTAATTTTAATATTTATTTAAAAATTAGACTATTACAGACCTCGGGCATTTACAGCTATTGCAAGTTTTTCTGAAATACAAAAAAAAAAATACAAATTAGTTTAATAAACTCGTACAATTAGGTAGGTACTATGTATTGTATCTAGTAGGCCTATTACGATATAAATTAATACAATACACGAGTCTGCCCCAAATTATAATTTGTATTTATAAAAAAAAAAATTAAAAGCTCTCAAAACTCTGATAAATCTATTTAAAAATAAATTATATTTCCGATAATTTCTTCATAAATTCCATATACCGGACTATAAGTTCATAAAGTTCGATTTTGATTGAAGATTTTGCAGTAGATTTCTAGGATTTGTGGACACGAGTATTTGAGCCCTGGCCAAGGTACCAAGTGGGATTGGAGTCCAAGGGTCACGGGACAAGAATGCATCTCAAATAAGTTCCCTCATTGGGACTTTGCTTGCAATTCCAATAAGTATTCTTGATTTTAATTCAAACTCTTATCAGGGTTTATTCAACTTTCTTCAAAAAGCCCCGATCCCACTTTCTCCAAACTTTCTCTTTTTTCCGGCTTGATTTTTATCCAGATTTTTTTGATATCAAGTGCATTAAATTCTCAATGTTTTCCCCAGATTCGCAATACAAATTTCAATGGGTAGGTGGTACCTTTCCGAAAAATAATTGTTCAAAGAATTTGCTCTCCGCAAGTTAAAAAGTTGCTTTCACTCGAAGAGTTTAAGTATACATTTACGAAAAATCGTACACTAGATATCTTCATAAATAATTCTTATACTAGCTAGAGCTTAACTCCCTAATTTGCCAAGACCTCTTACGGAAAGGTCAATTGAAGATTGAGCATGTCTTAAGATCAGTATAAAAAGTTTTGGGCTAAAAAAGCGAGTCAAAATACCAATATAAATTCAAATAAAATTTACTCCTACTAATTGGCTCGTAATTAAACCTCGTAGGTTCAATTAGCGAATGTAGAAATGAATGTTTATGCGAAAAATTGGTGGTTATTACCCCTAAATTCCTCTTAAGATGGCCCAATATTGTTCCGAGATGATGAAAAATGAAGGATAATGGACTAATTTCTAAATAGTATCGTCTCTCAAATGTGCAAAGGACTTTCACCGGCACTTTGTACAGACTTGTTATCGGTAGAAAGACCACTCACCAAATGTGAAATTCCTCCCTCGAGCTCGGCCAATATCTGTGTATTCCTCGATATATTAGAATGGAAGCATTTAAGCACTTTAGCCCAAATGTCTGGCCCTGTTTATACTATCGGAAAGCAGGTATGGCCGAGGTTGAGAACTCGGAACAAAGTAGTTTGTATATTTCTATTCTTAATCTGGCTTTTGCTGGAGCTTATTTATATAATATGCATATAATACTAGTAGTATTATATGCAAACACGTAAAAACCCGTAAAAGGGGTATGTATATCTCGGATTTGGTACTTGATATATGTAATTTGTATGTGGATATGGGCAAATCCCATATAAATTTATGCCATATATCGATCGAGTGACCTTTTCTTCACTTTCCATTATTATTCCCGATATACCCATGTAAGTTAGACATTCCAAATGGAGTTAGAGTCAATGAATCCTCAAAGGTAGCCTTGAAGGCTACCTTTGAAGCTAATTGAAACTCATTTTTGATGATAAAGTCCTAGACCTTTAAACGATATTGTCATTAAATTAAGGCTAGACTGAAATATATCAAGTTATAATTAATTATCCTTAAGGAATAAGTCTGAAATCCCTTAAAAGTTTTAAGAAATCCTTAAATTCATCATATATCATACGATCTATGTACTCCTGGTCTGATTTAGGACCTAAAATACATGAAAATAGGCTAATCTTTTTCAGAATTCGCTTTGAAGTTTGTGCAAACCTTGCAAATTTTCTAAAAATATTTCGCAATCTTTTAAATTGCATTTGCAAATTATGTGCAAAATATTTGGGTGAATATAGGTGCTTTAATAATACATGTGTGGTAGTATGGTTTTAAGTTGCAATAGCCATATGGCTAAATTTCGAATGCAATTAGCGGAGGGTGATCCGATCCCTTTTATTATTTTGGATCTATTATATCTAGGAGTCGAAAGCTTCCTCGACCCATTAGAGTCTGGGTAATACAATCTGGTGTGATTTATACTACGGTTAGATATGGATAAATTTGCAATACCCATATGGCTTCCCCTCCTCCTCCACCACCACCACCACCGCCTCGGAGGAGCTATCATTTTTCTCCTCCGCCGGTTACAAACTCCCGGGGTTCATTACATTAGGGTGATTTTTGCCACGAGAATGGTACTCCTCGAGGCTCGAGATATCAGAACCTGCTGTCGTCACTCGATATCTACGGGCTTTTATATGGCCCCTTGTCAGTCAAGCCAAACATGACAAAATATACTGAGATCATATACTCGTAAGCTACTACTTAAATGAATATGACGACACCCTCCGTCCTTAAAAAAAATAAAATTCGGGGAAAGAAAGGGCGATAACATTTTGGACATTCCACTGCATGCTTTCGATTTCACAAAGATTGGCTCAAGGTTGACACGAGGGTCAAAACAGCCCCGAATTACCATTGACCAGGCTGACAATCCCAATACTCATCCTCTGCCTACCTATATCTGGTATATGCGAGTATATCTTGGCTCAACTGTGTGATAGTAGGGTCTATTTATAGTTTTTACCCGGGTGTAATTGATTAAAAGCTCTTTAATTAATTAGGAAATGAATCCCATCAGATTACGAATCATTTATTAAACTCGAGTCGAGTCACTCGACCATCTAGACTCCAATGTGATCTAACATGTATCGGTATATGGGTTCAAATGGGTGACTTTTCATGGGAGAAAGTTTTAAATTGATCATAGACTACGAGTAGTAGTGAGTTTTATTGGGCAAAATAGAATTTACCTACTTATACTTGGAGGTTTTGATTTAATGGCTCTTTATACTACTCAATAGAGTGTATAGTAAAGCAATTTGGAGTTCCAACCCTCACATAAATGGCACAACTATCACATTTCGATTCTATTTCATTCCGGGGGGACTCTCGGGGGGATTCTCCCGTGTTCGAGTTCCCCGGATTTAATAATATGAAATTTAGAAGCCCGATCTTTTATAAAATACCCAGTGTTTGGTGATATATTCTTATAGGGAAGCTTTTGAATTCGAATGAATTCAAGTCTGAGAAAAACAGGGGCTTTAATGAACCGGAATGATCCCACTAAAGGCCCACAACTATCACTCTAATGTCTTTTCTACCGCTCTCAATATCTCACTTAATTCCTCCACAAAATAGGGTATTTTTTTATGGACTTGAGTCTTGAATTGTATTGATTTTGCATAAATTGAAAGGCTCGGAACATTTGGAGATTCAATCAGAAACAAATTTAATTCTCGTCGTTCGACTTACATTGCAAAACTTACTGCTACACTAGTGGAATGTGCCTAAAATTATTTGGGCTTGCTTAATAGGTCGAATAGCCCTGGGTCAATAGCATTTTAATCATATTTCCCCCGTGCAAGTAGCCTGAATATTGAGGGAGTTGTGAAAAATGACCCCGAAATCCCACAAATGACCCGGAAGAGGTCAGGGGAGTGAACTTTTTGGGGTGACACCCTAGCTCATCCTAAAGCCCGGGTCGAGAAGCATCGGATAGCATTTTATTTGAATTTTATTCCTCAACTTTTGACCAATTGACATGGGTCAGGTGGACCGGAGGGTCAACTTTTCGGGAAACTAAGCCCGTAAGAACATGCCCTGAATTATTCTATGTTTTTTGGGCCCATTTTCATGAATTTTCGAGCTTCCCCCGAGGAGGAGTTTGGAAATATATATGAAACCTTATCTTTTTAAGTAATAGGGTATTACTACATGAATTCTAAATACAATTAAAGTTTTAAACCCAAGCTATATAAGTTTGTTCGTATTGTATTTGCAATATAGTATCAGGAATGAGCCCCAATGAATTTATATGAGCTGGAAGAACCTGTAAAAAGTTTACATTTTGCATGAGCACGCTCTCAAATGCAATCCAACTTGCACTATTTATCAATTTATTAAAGAAACCCAGATCCAGATTTATTTATACTCTGTAGTACAATATCCACCCATTTGGAATTGAGATAAATTAAGTAAAAAAGTTTTAGCTTGCACTACGGCCTATATAAAAGGCATATAAGGCTTATAAGCTACAAATTGGCCTTTTCAACTTCACTTTTTTGCAAGTTCATGAGAATATATGGGCCAAATTTCCTGATTGAAGGTGGGAAGGGAATTACTTTGAAAAACTTGGTTTAAAAATAAATTCTAGCCTGGAAATATTTGAAAGTGAATGCAAAACAAATGCCCTACACGTCAAGCGTCGAGTTATACAGAGAATAAATTGTGTAATATTCCGAATGATTGTAATATAAATTCAGAGAATGTTCCTTAATGACATTCCCCTCAAATCTCAATGAACTGCAAATTTTAATTAGATGGTACAATTCAGAGTACTACTCTTCAATTAACTCGGAGCTATTCTTTGAACAATTACAAGGAATTTGTTTGTACTAGTGTAACTGAATAGATGGATGAAACACAACACTCGAGGATGGCCTGAACTTGAAGGATCCACACTTTAAATGTCACTCTTCAAAGGCACAATAATAATATTTTGAGGGATGTGACGGGTTCGAATTGAAAGTGTCAGAGTTCAGATCGTTCGAATACACTATTTTAAATTTAATTTATTTTAATCGAGCCACACGCACAGGTCTGAACCGCTCTCCGAGGACCGTGTGGTGGTTGAAGCCTTTTGGTAATCTCGAGTAAGGTCGTGGAGATAATCAGATTTTAAAATAGTGTATTTTCGGGGGCACACAACCAACTGTACGGGTCTATTGGCACCGGATGAAGTTTGAGGAGGAGGAGGAGGAGGAGGACTCCGAGTCAGAGGCGGCTCGGAGGATTGGACAGTTGCCACTGATGGTTATATCCTACTTGGAACAGTGTACTACAATATGTCTGTATAGGATGAACATGTTATCAAGCGAGTGTGAGGGTAGGCGGTTCTCGCCGGAACCGACTTTGGCCAGTTTTGAATTTTTTGATCTGGTAAACTATTCAAAAATTCGACGAGTCTCACCCTTTGAGAACTAGGAATCCGTTCGAGGTGTTCAAACTTTTTTTCCTTCTTTCGAGGGATCCGGAGAGTTGCGAAACAAGTGGGATTGGGTGGTCGGGGAGAAGAAGTAGAGGAGGGACTGAGTGCGGTCTGGGCAGGATCTGTTAGAAATCTTCAATTTCTTTCGAATTCAAAGTCTAGGCGGACCGTTCCTTATAAATATATGAGATAAACACGAATGTTTAACATTTGGGGAAGCTTTTGCAGGCTCGGCGACCCTAAAAGAGTCTTCGGAGGAGTGTAACAAAAAGGGATTTGGACAATTATGAATTCTTTGAGCCTACTAAAGTCTTTAATCCTCGATTGAGTAGGTTAAAGATAATAATTTTAGAGAATTAGCATACTTTGAAGTTAAATTTCACTATATTCAACCTACCAGTAGCTTATACGTGTAATCAATCGTTCTTGTTTGAGTCATATTTGGGGGAATTTATGCCCAAACACGATTTAAATTTAATAATCTCTTTAATTCCTCGCATTAACACACTATTTCCTAATTCCCTCAACACCTATATGTATTTAGGAATCGCGTACTAATTCATAGTAGGTATTTAAAAGTCGGTCTGGGTGCTTATTTCAATATCCTATTAAATTCTAATAGGAATTCTCCAATTTATGGATAGGTATATCCTCCAAGTCATGGTCATTGTCATCGAATGTGTAGGGTTCAAAGGTGTGAACGGAGTTGAGAGACTTTTGGCACTATTCCATATGTAAAACTATGTGTAAAAAAAAGTTTTGGGGGGGACCGTGAATACGGCCAATAGTCGGTTTGGGTGCATGTTTCTCATCTTTTACGATCGAATCTGCCAATTTTTATTTGATGATTATTATAAGCCATAAACAGCCCCCTAAATGAATCCAATACTGACAGATTTCGAAATAAATCCAGGCCATTTTTAAGTTTAAATAAAACGGGCAAACCGTGTAGAAAGCCCGTTCTCTTTAAAAGAATTTTGAATTTCCCGCCCAAATTTCAAATCCCCCGCCAAGATTTAAATTTCCCTCCAAATATCAAATTCCGTCCACCTAATCCCAAATTCCGGCATTTTGAATTTTTCCTCCCATCCAGAATACATTACGGTGAAAATTTCAAAAATTCAAATTGGCCCGCGCCCTTTGACCTTTGACCTCCATCTTCGAACTTGAACCAGGAGAGGTCATGGGGGTCATGTGTGCCAAGTTTGAGGTCAATCGGTCGTTCGAGAGTTATCGTGACCACAGACGGACAGACATACCAGACACTATAGCCCGTTTTTTCTTAAATTGAGCCGAACGGGCTAAAAACTTGTAAACTTTTCGCTAGATCTGGAGGAAGTTATCGAGTTTCTAGCGTCTGTTCGTCCGTCGTATTCAGATTGGATTGATAAAGAGTTTTATTCTTATAACTAGATACTACTAGCCGAATAACCCCATATATCTAAACATGTGTGTTTTCCCACATGTCCTAAAAATATTCTCGGGGACTATTTGGGTCGAGTACATGCTCTGTTTAATCCCCCAGACCTATCCATTTCTAATTCACATTAATCGGCACAAAGGACCTTGACATCTTGGAATTTGAAGAAAAATCAGCCAAATCCACTACATTATACCACCCAAGAATAAATATTAAATCTTATGGGGGATTTATATATTTGAGGAATCTCCTAACCTTTTCCTAATGGGAATATACATATATGCAAATTGATATTTAGCCCTGTCTATTTATAAAACTAGAAAAGGTAACCGCCCTTCATCATACCATCATATTTGGCTTTTATATTTCATCGAGCACATTTATAATAAACTTGCCGAATAAAGCGTAAAAATTGCGAATTAAACGAAGGTAAGAATGATGATTAATTTATGGGTCGGGGGATCAGAAATCAGAATTTAATTTGGGCCATCAAACCTTATCTTTTTCTGAAATACACATCGTACAATGGTTGGCATTGTTGATATGTGTTAAAAAAATTTAAAATGCATACATGTACCTGTAGTACTCGTATATACTGAGCGTATTTAATTTTAAAAGCCAATTTGCATCAGGATAAATTGACTCAAATTCAACTCCCACCTGAAATGAATGGGTGGCCATTGTATTAACTCATGAGTGAGTTAAAAACTAACCAGAACATGATGTACGGTTTACATTTAAATCATAGGAAGTGTACAATCTTTACTAGGTACTAGTTATAGTCTATATTATTATTCTGTAGCTCAATTAGAATTTGCCAAATATTTTTTGTCGTGTGAAGCTTCAATGGTTCCCCTTTAGCTCAACTTAAAGGTGGGGAAAAAAGGTTCCCTTAATGAACTTTGAAAGTTTCAAGGGCTTTTGGGCTTTGGCTGATCTTCGCCCCATTCACAGAGACTCGAATGACGATGGACTCATTAAACAAATGTCCAAATCGAGCGAGGAGATAGATAGACAAATGGAATTTGATTATTTGAGGTTCTAAAGGATTGAACAAAACACACGGTACTTTTAAAGGCCGATCATTGGCAGATGGTAATTAAAATTTGGCCGGATGTTTCATTCAAAATCTAATTGTTTGAATGCAGGATATTTTATTAGAGGTAGGATACTATGCGATAAAGATATAAAAACAAATGATATAATGGGAAATTTGATCCATTTTGCGTCCTAATTGCAAGGATTCAATTTTACCCCAAAGATCTTTTTTTATTATAAAATATCCGTACGAGAATTATGCAAAAAATGTAATTTTGCGGCTAATTCTATGTAATTTGGATCTACGAGGATCTTCTTAAGAGGTTAGATTGAAGGAGGAGTCCATTAAAATTTAAAAAAGGCACAAAATTGCTTCTGATTGCAATCAGAAATATTCGTGGGGGAAAAACCCCTACTTTTTTTATTCTGAATTAGGTTCTGAATCTAAATTCTAAAATGTTTTAAAGAAATTTAGCATCAGAAGACCAGATTTTGAAATATCTGTATACCTAGAGTATTATAGAATTGCAAACTTCCTAAATCTCCCCTCAAAAAACTTGTAAATTCTCAGGAGTAGGCTAATGATATATGTAGGTATACTGAGGAGGATTTAAGAAGTTTGTATTTATCTTATTTATTTATTTGAGGAATTGGGAAGAGATGGGGAGCATCTGGAGCTTTACACACGAAGATAGTATGCTCTGGGGCCAGTATTTCTTATATCCTCACGCGTTCAAACTCTAGAATTTAGAATATCCGTATCTCCCAAGTTAAACAAGAATGCTGAGGATAAGAAATATGAGTTTGGCCAGATTCCAGACACTTTCCAGACTTGAAAACCTCAACCTGAACGAGCTTATTAAAATTTTAATCCCCTATACTAGGCTCTACACACTATAAACAAACTCTTAACTTGTAATTTAAACTTGCAATTGTCCCCACAATCATTTGGAAAGGTGTTTTAAATTTTTAAATTTTAAAATTTTAAAAAATTTTTAAAAAATTAAAAAAATTTTAAAAAAATTTAAAAAAATATAAAAAAATTAAAATTTTAAAATTTAAAATTTAAAATGAGTCGCAAAAAATATTTGACTTACCGGAATGGATGAGGGATGTAACCGGAAGGACATTCGCAATCAAAGCAAGGTCTTCCCACATTACTTTTTGCCTAAAAACCACAAAAAATTATTTACAAAATTTTGCACAGTTCCAGACTCCTCCTGAGTCCTCCTCCTACCCCCAAAAAAAGATAAACATTTTAATGGAGTGGAACAGTGGTACTACTATCTTCAAAAGATCTATTCCATTGTATATTTTAAGCCAATTAACCTCGGATTGAGCCTAACTCTGCGATAATTATCAAAATAAATTACTCGAGTGTTTAAACTAAAAAATCCTGGCTGCTTTAAATTTTGTTAAATTTTTTTTAAATACCTCAAGCTCTTCGTAGATATTTGGAGCCAAATTCCTCGGGATGGGAACCTTATATCCACCACCACCACCTCCAGCCAGAGATATTACACTACTTGCTGCTGTGCCACTCATCCTGTCCAGCTACTCTATGATACGAACTTTGCACAAATTATAATTAAATTTTATCAAATCTGATTAATTCCCTATCTCGACGGATGACTTCTATTATATGGTTAATCCCTATCCCAGCTAGTCGCATCTAAATTCTAAAATGCTTTAAAATAGTTTTATTCAAACTCTTCAATCACAAATGATTCGTATATTGTTCAAAGAGGAAGTCATCCTCGAATACTTGCAGATAAGATAAGGGGAATGATGCAATTTTTTACAAATATATTTTTTTTAAATGAGGATTGCAAGTCGAAGGAAATGACAAGAGGTTTGGGGGGAACCCTGTGACACCCTGCGTGTTACTGGACTCCACAAAATGCAAACTTTAAACTAATAATGCGTAAACAACTCTCACTCTTCCACATCTCTATCTCATGGTCATCCTCCTCATGGGAGTAAAAAGGAAAAAGGGTGGGTGGACGTACAGATAGCTGCATGACTATTTTTTTATATATTTATAAGAAGATGCAAGTAGGCTGAGAGGGATTGTAATATATTCCTACCTGCAAGAACTATACTTTTACTCAATCAATCTCTCATCATTGCGGACGTGACCTTTTATGGTTTATTACGATCGAGATTATATTAGTCGAGAGCCTCTCAATTTGACCAAGGAATTAATTCAATATTAATTGCACAAAGCTTAACTATCCTAGTATAAGGTGCATAGGCTGTATAGGCTTATTAAAAAGATATTATCTGGAATTATTGAAGAGATATGGTGGAAAAAGTGATTAAAAGTATATGGGTTTGCGGAGGCGTTCGACTTTGCATTTCCGCGTGGGTAAAGTTATCATTTTTATTAATCTTCCATTGGTATATTACCTATACATTTGATATATTGGATATCGGCATTTAGGTATAGCCCGTTCTCTCAATTTAAGGAAAAAACGGGCTATAGTGTTCGGTATGTCTGTCCGTCTGTCCATCCGAGCGCACGATAACTTTCGAACGCCTTGACCGATTGAGCTCAAACTTGGCACACATGACCCCCATGACCTCTCCTAGTTCAAGTTCGAAGATAGAGGTCAAAGGTCAAAGGGCGCGGGAAATATGAATATTTGAAATTTTCACCGTAATGTATTCTTATGGGACGAAAAAATCAAAATGCCGGAATTTGGGATTATGTGGGCGGGAATTTTGAATTTTGGTCGGAAAATTTGAATTTTGGCGGGAAATTTGAATTTTGAGCGGGAAATTTAAATTTTTGCATGAATTTTGTAAGTATTTTTGATTGGAAATATTCAATTTAAAACTTTAATAAAGTTTAACTCAAAAGAGAACGGGCTTTCTACACGGTGAACCCGTTTTATTAAAACTAGAGTTATTCAAAGGAATGCCCCGATATCTACTACCTACTATTTACATTGTCATCTTTTAAATTTATCGCATGTAAATTGTAAATATCGATAAGGCCGGTAGTATCTAGAAGGGTGAGGGAGCTTAGACTTGTCTACTCTGAGCTGCCTGATCAAGATACATGTATCTAGTATTGTATAAACGTGAGAAATTAGCATTTGTAGCTGTATTGGACGTATTAAAAAAAGGTAGAGAGTCGAGGAGGAGGCGGAGGAGGAAAAGATACGGTTGAAAAGAATGTAAAACCATTGATTTGACCCACTGAATGACTGTGACCTGTCTCTCCGCATAATAAGAATGATGATGGGTGGAAGAGGAACTCGAAAGTATGGCCAGATTTGACCTCGTCGGGGAATCAATCGAATTTTTAATCTTAAAATAATCAAGATCCCCTCCCGCAGAGTTCCCATCATCCGATTGATGCCCCTTAACCTTTTATAGTGCATATTAAGATGGCATTTTATATATTTGGCCGGTTTAGCCCACTTAATTATAATTTACATGTTCCTTTCCCTTGTAATACCTACTCGTATTGAGGAGTATTGACAGCTGGAGTTCGGATTTGGACTGGAAACCGTTAGTCAATGTCAAAAAAACCCCAACTCCTTTGTGTAACCTTTTGTAATCCATTTGACTTTTGAACAAAGATAATAATAGCATCTGTGCACATAGTCATACCCGAGATCAAATGCTAATAGGGGCAAATAGGCTAATAGCATCATCTTGAACAATCCACGATCAATTTAAGATTCCTATCTATCCTAGAATTTCATTCATGCTATCGTAGATCTAATTAAATCGGGTTTAAATATAATTTTGGACCACTCTGGACCAGAAATTTGATTTTTTTGATGGTATAAAAATTTTTAAATTCAAGTTTTAAATCCCAATGCCACTTCCAACTGGATTCCTAACCGATTTCTGAAATAATCTCGAGGTTTATGAACGAAATAACGCTATTTTATAATTGTTACAATTAATTAGCGATCAGAAATTGGTAGCCTGACCCTTAATTTGATAATTTAAAAATAATATATGCATTTTTAAGAATTATAGAATTTTATAAGCTTTAAAAAAGTTCATTTTATTAAAATACTTCACAAGATTAAATAAAAATTCATTTATAAATTAATAAGAGCTCTGGGTTTGAAAGTTTAAATTTATAATTTACATCGATCAACGATTTTACAGATTTTAATTAATTAAAAAACAAACAATAATAAAAATAAAACAATAAAATCAAAATATGAATAACAGAAAACATTGGGTTATAAATATTCAAATACCATAATCTCATTATCATCAGTAAAAAAATAGGATAGAGTAAATGTCATATTTGTGTAAGTTACAGGTCTAAAAAAAGGTCAAGTATTAATTATTAGTCTGAGCAAATTCATTTGAACATGTATGTCAAAAAAGAGGTCGGGTTTTTTTCGTAAATTAATCACAGTCAGTCTTTTTTGTCTTTGTGTAAAAAATATTAATTAGTACTACCTAAGATGATCATTGTTGAGCAAGTAAGGGTCATTGAAGCTGAGTCTTGATCAAGTCGTAATCATCTAGTCCTTTCAAAAGTCTTAAAAGTACCCCTCAAAGTTTTTAAAAAATTTGTTTCAATTTTTTGTAAAATAATTCCTTGAAAAAAAGACCAAAGTCCCAAAAGTTTGTCAATTTTTCAATATATCTACGTTGTAGTGTGTCATTTAAATGGTATTGTATTGTTGTAAGTCAGTCTTAAGTGTTATTTGTCCATTTAAAAGTGGTTCCGTCCGAAAAAGTTTGTCTCAAACGTGTCAAAGTAGTAGGAGGAGGCGTTTGATTTGAGAAATAGTTTAGAGGAATTTATAGGAGCACTTGAACCGTTCATTACATTTGGCAGCCCGGGTCTTTTGCCCTGAGGTAGACTCCTCAAAGTATGCGGCGAGACCCCTTGACACTCTTGGAGAGATTTTTCCTACGACATCCTTGGCATATTCATTCCAAACTACCTTAGCCTTACCCTGATAATTCTTTGGTGGCTGGGGCATTTTGCAAATAATCCTTTCCATACATTCATCTGCGCTGAGGACTTTTTCGCTAAGTTTCCCAATGTAGGATGTGATCCCAGTGGATGAGGTGGAGGATCCTTGCCTTGCGGTGGACACAATCTTATCAAATGGGGATTTGATGCCTCCAGAGCTATTGACCAAAAGCCATCGGATTATATACGAATATTAGGGTCAAATTAAATCATCCTACCTTGTGATTGAAACAATTGGGATTGGCATAAAGAGGAGCATCATTGGCAAAATGCAAATGAGGAGGATCCCAATGAGAATAAAAGGCTTTACAGCGAGGATCCCTTTGGCGAGGGCAGCTAACAAAATCCCGGGATTTTTCCCCAGTCCACCGAGACTTGGGAGAGAAAGACCGGAAGTGAAGTCTCCGAATCCACCACCGCCGCCAAATCCTCCGCCTCCATGTTCCTCCTCAATTCCTCCGTACTGTTGTTGACTCCCTGGGTAATGCTGATAATAGTAGGCATATTGAGGGGTGTCCTTGTCAGGGGGAGGAGCCGGTTGACCATATTGGCTTTGTGGAGGTGATGGTGAGCCATATTGAGGTGCAGGGGATCCATATTGCTAGAAATTAATTTTGTAATTAATTTTTAATTAAAATTTTATTAAAAATGAATAAAATTTTATTAAAAATGAATAAAATTTAATAAAATTTAATAAAATCAAAATTATATAATTTAATTATATAATTTAATATTATAATTTAATTAATTTAATAATTTAATTTAATTTTTTTTAATTAAATTATTAAATTTACTACAGCAAGGTTGTAAGACTCACCTGAGAGTTGGAGTATCCCGCATTAGAGTCGTAAGACGATGGTCCAGAGCTCCCGAAGCCTCCGAATCCTCCCCCACCAAGAGTCTTGGATTGACCTTGAGAGTTGGAGGATGAGTCAAAAGCTGTAAAGATTGGTGGCCCTGAGGATGGTTGTGCCTCATGGAGGACAGGGCTAAAATTTTGATTAATTTTCCCAGGGGTCTCTTGGACGAGGAGCCCTTGAGGTCGACCCACGGGGTCCTTGTCTCCGAGTACTGAGGGTAGGACGAGGACGGCGAGGAGAAGGAGGGCGGCGAGTTTCATTTTGAATCTTGATGGGGGTTTTTTTACAAAATAATTTGCAGAGTGCCTTTAAATCTATGATGGTACGTAGGCTGTAGGCAGAGGACTGGCTCTGGCTTAGGTCGGAGTGGACCGGAGGATGAATTCAATTGTTGTGGAGGAGCTAGTGAAAGGTTGGGGGCTTTTATATTGGCCTTGAGGAGGAATGGAGAGCATGAGGTTATCAGGACCCACCGCAAAGGAACCACCGAGGAGCCAGGAAAAGCTATTTTGGTGATCGTAAAGGTTAATTGAATTCCTCGGAGCGGCGGTGGTGGAGGATGTAAGAAAGATGAGTGGGTCTTTAGATAGACTTTAGAGTTTAGGTAGGTAAAAAACCATCGAGTACCAGCAGTTTCCCCCCTTGTGCGAGTAGTATTCAGTCCAATACATGAGGATAGTATATGGAGGATTGATCGGCACTATTTTTGCTTCCTCATCATTGTTTTCCTCGTTGGCCAAATGGCAAGGTGGGTCACGGGGTGGGTCACCACACAACTCATCAATATTCTGCAGCTCTCTTCCGATCTTGGATCCGTATGTGGTGGATTATTTTTAGGCTAACCCCCTTTCCATCCCCCGATATATATTTCTAATCCATCCATCCATCCTCGACTTGTACTTTGGATTGTTTGGGATGAAAACTGCAAGTAATTATCCCATAAATCCCACACTTTGAGGATCTTGATAGTCGAGGACTTGAATTAGATAGCACATCCTGGGATTAATTCATTCCGGAACGAACGACGGAGGCGGAGGAAGGGACATAAAACTATTGACACACTTTGGAAGCTGGTAAATGATGAGGATGGTCGATGACAAGGGAGGAGGAGGTGGAGGGAGGTAAGGCAGAAGCAGTAAACTCGACTTAAATTGGCTCGAATTAAAAAAGAGAGTCTCACACAATTAACAAGTGTAATTTTTAGCTCGCGAACTACATTCGAAAAAAAAAAGTGTCAATCATAACCCCGATTGTTTTCCATTGGCGTATCTCACTCTCTGTCGAGTCGATGGGTAAAAATAGAGATTTAAATGGCAAGTATAATTTATAGGTATTTGTACAATAGCTAGTAGTTGGAGGAGCATCTGGTTCATAGCTAAATTCGGGGCTGCAAGTCAACACCGTGAAATGCCATTAAAATATTTTCGAGCCTTAACTCACTTAACCAAGTTTATGGCAGGGACACCGGGTGGGAGGAAACTATTTGCATACATATATGGAGGATTGTTCCATATATCGCATAGTAATATTATTAATAGGGCACGGAATACGAGTATATCACATTCGCAAAAAGAATTTAAGGTTAGTAGTTGCTGTAAAGAGGTGAGGGCCAATAGCTATTATACGGGAGGAGTCTCAAAAAATTGATTGGAATTAAAGGATAATTAATTTCATTAATTTCATCGGTAAGTAGCTTCTGTATAGATCGTATATGGACTTTTGGATTGAGGAGTTTGATTATTTTTCAGATTATCAGAGGATCTGTCCACTTTTGGACCTGTTTTAGACCATTCTGACACGGATATATCTCTAACTAAAAGGTAAGAATTTGTTTTGCATGCCAAAAGAATTTTTAAAAAGGATTTTAAAGGATTTAAAAAGGACTTTGTCCAAGTTAGCGTCTCTAGAATAATTGAAAGTCATTTGTCGAGTGGATCTATAGTCGGAGTAATGAGATTCGGGTATTTTGAAGGGTTTTTTGATCAAGATTAAATTTGATTGGATTGATTGGCAGGATTGGCAATGTCACATCGATAGCGGGAGCATTTGAGGTCCGAATTCGGGAGGATGGTTGAATTCCGATATGCTGAAATCCCTCGCTGCCAGCTTCCGCCCAGGTAAGGTCCAGTTTTCTCAATAAACCTATGCGTAAATGTGTGAAATTATATTAATTTGAGTATTGTATTTAAAAATGGGATTTTTTTTTGTTTTTAGAATTTTGTAAATTTACCCTCGAAGTAATTGATCGATGGGGGTGCCTATATTTATACGAATATTATTATATTAATCATTTGATTTAATATTATTTTAAATATTTATCGTTATACCCTGGCTGAAGCGCTCAATCTCGCAAGCGATCCTCTCAATACAATCTGGATTTTTTAAAAAAATATTTAATTAATTTAATTAATTGAATATTAATTTAATTAAAAATATTAAAGCACTAGCAGGACATCAGATAGAATACCTTCACTGGACAATACTTCTTTGGCCATCTCAGCTGAAGCCATTGCATGATCCGCAAGATATTTCCCAATGGTATGTGTCTCATAATGCTGATAACTCTCAATTGACCTCTTCCCTGGAGCGGCTGGAGCTATCCATTCATAACAATTTTAATTTATTTCAATGATCCTCATGTATTATTGATTTAGAGCTCTTACTGGGGATTGTGATCACCTATAAAATCAATGATAAATGGTTAAGATGCCATTATAAATTTAAATATGATGAAAAGAATTATTTTTAAGACACTCACGGGTATAGGGATGAACAAAAGAGCAAAGGGTATGATAAGGAGTAGGGGGAGGAAGATTGGGATTAGTAGACCCTTGAGGAGTTTCAGGAGGAGGAGGAGTCCAAGTCCACCTAATCCTTTTAGACCTATTTTTAAAAAATCATTAAATTCTGATCTAATTTTGTAAAATATCCATCCACCTTTGAGCCCCAAAAGGCCACTAAGACCTCCAAGTCCAGCTCCAGCAGCTCCAATTCCGCCCAATCCTGTCAAGGCTCCAATACCGTGACCTAATCCATAATTTCCATACTCGGAATCATCTTCCCCATAATCTAAAAATCATTTAAAAATCAATACTTAAGATTTTTTTTAAATTAATTAAAATTAATTAAAAATAAAATAGAATCTGCTCAAACAATTTGGCGTACTGGAATCTCCGTATCCGTTATATCCATTCATAGGGTAATGGTAGTAGTAGTAGGTGAGGGCACCTTGTCCTGGAACAGGAGTTTGACCCCCTTGACCTCCTCCTCCGCCATATGCTTGACCTGGCTGTCCATAGCCGCTTGCCATTGCAATTTGTTGACCTGCAGCCGCTGTGAGTGGCATTGTGAAGCCTTGTGCGCTGCTCCCACTCGGGACAACTCCCGCATAAGCCCCTTGGTTTGCAATCAGAGCAGCCTGGGCTGCTGTCACATGTTGCTGCTGCTGCTGATGATGACTCCCACCAAATTCTCGACTATTTTGAGTGTAAAGAAAGGGTTGAGAGGTCCGAGTGGGAGTGAAGGAGGTTGCACGAGCCTCCTCGGCATACTGGTCCAAGAGAGAATTTGAATTAATCATATTCGAAGGATTCGTAGCATCATCTTCAAGGGGGAGACCGGAAGTAGCCCCTTTCTTTGGGTTTGTGATACTTGAGACGCTCTGGAGGAGAGTCAAAAAGAGTCCTAGAAAGAGAACTGGAAGAAACTGGCCCATTTTGATCTGAAAGGGAATTTTAAGGGATTAAGATAGTCAAAAATGGATAAAATTAAAATAGTAGGTGCATTTCTAACCCTATATATTTTATTCTCACATCCTTATATCGGATTATAATGTAAAAGCACATTACTAATACGATCTTCAACTTGTAATTTTATTGACTCGCGATTCTTGAAATTTTAGAGCTTCAATATACGGATATATCGTAAGTAAGGGTATTTAAATTAATTATATATGCTTTTTAGGTGGATTACACACTTGTATGTAAATATTTTGGAAATGTGTCAAATGCTCCTTTAGGAAATGGAGGGTACAGGATCGGTAATTTGAGGGGATTCAAGTTTTTTCATACATGCACAATTCTACTAATCCAAAAGTACCTACGGATAGTATGCCTAATCATTGGGAACTGGGGATTTGAATATATTTTGGGGAGGATCGTAAATTAGATAAATACTCAGGAGTAGGTAGGTACATGTCCATGTGAATTTGAAACCCTTGTTAATGATCAATGATCATTTACTGAAAAGTCTTTATTCGAGGGGAATGTGCTACTTAAGCTCTTTTACTTGGTACTTATCAAAGGAAGAATTTAATTTAAATTGAGCAAATTAATTAGCACGTGTTTGTACAATTAATTAATTGAATCTATAATTTTAGGGTACTCGGGAAAAATGAATTCTGCGGTAAATATCCCAAAATAAAATGCAATTATGTTCAACGAACATCCCCATTTGAATTCCAAATCTTTCTTGAGAATATTTCGATTAAACTTTTACATCCCCAGCCCCCCAATCGCATCTTTTGCAAATTTTATAAAAAATGCCACAAGTTACAATTAAAAATCTTGTAAATTTAAATTTCATTTGCCAAGAATCGAGATTCCGAGGGTTATATGAGTGTATTTGATGAATTCTCTTTGAGTAAAAATGCGTTTCGAACCTTGAAATGACCGGGATGGTTGGGATTCTTGAGTCTGGAGCGTCCTCGAGGGTCAATCAATTCCAAATTCGGGTAGAATAAAATTAAGAAATGTCCTTTGAAAATATTCCAATTAATTATTCCGAAATCTAATTAAAGAGAGCGTGGGGGACTGCTCAGGAGGAGTGAGTTGATGGAATAATGACACCCAAAGCCAGGACCACCCGAGTTTATATTGGTTGAGGCTCTCAAGAGGGTGAGGGTAGGTTTCCTCTTGAGGAGATGGGAGTCTAGATTTCCTGTTCAAAGATCGGGGTTCTTTTGGAATAGGGAGACCTCCTCAAGACCCATCATTGTCCACTTCAAAGGGATCCTAATCGCAAGTAGATGCCGGAAAGAACCTCTCCGTAATTAAATTAATACCTTGAGGGAAGGTAGGGGAAGTCAAAACTTACCACGAACTTGAAATATTCAAGGTGTATTTTACTTTTTAAGATATTAGTAGTACCTAATTTTGGGAGCAGCTATTATACTTGCAAATAAAATATAAATACAGAGTTGAAGGAAGATTTATTAATTTTGTAGACCGGGGAATCAGGTCAGGAGTGGGTACAAAACCTGACAAGGTAGTCAAAGTCATTGGGTAAATGTCCACGCCCTCTCCGAACCCAATTGATTATGCCAAAAATAACAGCCTTTTTTTATATGAAAAGAGTTTCACACCTTCCTCAAGATCCCACATGGTACAGCATATAAGTTTAACTAGTCTTATCCAAAATCCAGGATGACTTTTGGAATTATTGTACGGTTATAAAGGAATTGGAACTCTCTCTTTCTCCCCATTTCCGTAAATCAGAGTTTAAGAAAAAAACACCGGAAATTACGAGCAAAATTTCAAAGTACGATACGGGCTTTGGCATAATTAGGAGCTGCTTGGGAATTAATTAAGGTAGGTATGCGCATTTAAATATTCCATGTGTAGAGGTTTAAAAATAAATTAAAATAAAAGAATTCCTTCACGAGTTGAGAGATTTAAGAATCTGTGTCATATAGCCACGGACGAATTCTGTGGATGTCATTCCGAGGCTGGCCATTGTCCCTTGAAGCCTATTGAATTGAAGAAATGATCCTTTTAATTGTTCAAATCTCACCCTCCTTCTTCCCAAGTCCCAACTCATTATAGGCCATCTAATCACTACGATAAAAAAATGTCATTCCATCTACTACCTATGTAATATGTACACATATTCTCAAACTCCTCCCACACGGGAGCTCATAAATTCATGAAAGTGGTACCATAAGGCGTAGAATAATTCGGGGCATGTTGTAGTGGGTTTATTTCCCCGAAAAGTTGACCCTCCGGTTGACCTGGCCCATGTCACATGGTCAAATGTTGACCAAAAAAATCCAAATAAAATGCGGATCCGATGCTTCTCGGCAAGGGCTTTACGATGGTATAGGGTGTCATCCCAAAAAGTCCACTCTCTTGACCTCTGCGAGGTCATTTATGGGATTTTGGGGAATTTTTGATATCTCCCGCAATATTTAGCCTACTTGCACGGGAAAAGATTCATTTGAAAGTAGCTCTTGGTGTGATCTTCGAGTTGATGTTGGTTGTCACCCCGAAAAGTCCTCTCCCCTGACCTCTGTAGGGTCATTTCCGGTTTTTCGGGGAGTTTTAATCCACTTCCTTCCGGGTAGAGCTACTTGACCGTGTAATATCTCATTGGAAAGCCATAAATTAGGGCTATTCAATGGTCTAGGTGCCCGCCATTCATTCGGGCTTATTCCTCTAGTTTCAGTTAATTTATATCCTACTCGATGTATACTGGTCTATTCAAACCCGAATGCAAATTTACATGTACTCAGGAGGATCAATCCCATTAGGGCTAAACGTGGCTTTGTAGGATTTATGGCTATAAAAGCCATAAACATACATGTACTGGCTCCCCTTTAATTCATGCCTATTTTTACGATTTTTTTTTCGACAACTCCCCTTTCTTCAAGGGTTAGCATCTTGAATCAAACTTAAATGACAGAGGAAAGGATCAT
>JAAZTK010000287.1:0-23887 GCA_036507255.1 Megalothorax incertus | reverse complement strand
TGACGGAGATCCGACTCGGAAGGTCGTTGTACATAATAGAAGAATAAACTACTTAAAGCATTTATTACTTCTGCGGATTTATTCCATCTTTATTACCATTAAGGTCAGGATAAGAAGTAAAGGTTAGGGAAGATTGTTATTGAGCTAGCGTGGAAACCCCTTCTCTGCCTTTATAGTGTACTCCTTCGATTTAGCAAATGAGCTATCAAATATCATTGTAAATAGTAGGTAATACAAGCGGAGAGAGAATCCTTCAAAGTGTTTACTTCCACTCTTCCAATTGAGTTTTCACAGGGAGGAATTTGAGGCTAGAGAGAAAGAGAGGTTGTGAGAAATTGACTCGAGTCTCAGGGAATAAGTGCTCTCTCCACACGAGGAAATATACAACGGATATAGACCAAAACTCTAAAGGAGGAGGTTAGTTTTTCAGATTATTCTAGAGTTATATTCTCTAGAGTCTGGAGGGAGGCAGTCAGAGAGAGATCATATTGCTTTTTCCCCTTAAAAAAGAAATATGGAGCTCGATTTGAAGTGGAGGAAGGAACGGTTGGGGAGAAAGTGATAAAAGGAAGGAGAAATAAATGAGCTGGATAATGTGTATTTCGAATATGCGACGCCCCTTTATTTTTTGTCACTTTTACGGATACAACTCCAACCAACCCTCCTCCGAAGGACCGAAAGTGATGTCCTAAGGAAGAGGAAATCTTCCATTTGAACTCTCGAGACTTGAAGTACATTCGGATGATATATCCCAGCCTCCACAAAACAAAAAGAAACAATCCCCGACTACTTGTGCGTAATGGGAATGTGAATATTCTGGGGTGGGGGGTTTGAAATGACTCGAATTACAAGCACACGGGCTCCGAGTGATTGTAAAGTATTGTGGAAAGTGCCATCCGAATTTTTATTATCAGAGCTCGGGATGTTATTCAATACCTTGATCCCCACATTTCATTCCCGGGCATTTGCAAGTTGAGACAAGAGCTTTCTAGATATAAAATGAAAGTGTTTACACTATGAAATTCCCTAAGAAAGAGTGTGCACAATAATAATACTTTTGTAATATCTTTTACATTTTGAATCTCCAGTCTGAGACGCTCGAGGTTGTAAAGAGCCATTTGTTGACGCATTTCACACTTTTCGGATCAATTTTCAAGTGTCTTGTTCCAACTTGAGCTCAATATTGGCCTGTTTTTGTTCGGAATCCGCTAAATTTCTTATGTAGTACTACTTTCACTCGATGCTCGAACAATAGCTGTGTGTTCCATCGAGATTAACCTGAGATTGGACTTTTTTTTCTTCTCGGCGAAGAGTCAATCGAGGAAACTCTCCGACGGTCGAGATGAGATTGAACTGGAGCAAATAGGGCCATTGTGAATGGCTGAGAGTGAATGGGACAATTGAGGCGGTCAACGGGAGCGAAAAATAAATCCGATCGAATCCCAATAACTTGTATTGTTGCTCACTCGAGCTTTAACTTTCAATCGGGGATTCCGGGAAGGACTTTGAAGTTTAAATGGAGCCCAAAAATTCCAAATAGATTTTTTCTAAAGCCTTGCAAAAATTTCCAGGATTCTGTATTTTGTATATTTTAAGGATTTCCTCATTTCCCGGCCAGTTTCCAGTTTTTTTGCACAGGAAATGCCTACTTTTTCTACGAAATAGAGTCGCATTGCGAGACTTTATATTACTACTCGACTCACTGATCTCTCCCGAGATCGATTTGAAAGCCAATCTTCTTCAAATCCCTCGACCCTCCGCCTGACATTTGCTTTGTGCTTGAATTTCTTGAGTTTGAGCCTTTTTCAGACTCAAATTTGGGGGTTCGAGGCTACTTTCAGCGGACACTGACCCCTAATTGTTATACAGCACATGAGAGAGTTCAAAGGAATCCGGAATTTCATATCAGAATTTACAACCTCAATGTTCTTCCAATCTTTATTCAGCTTTCCCGACTTTGGAAAGTCATACATATTTTGCAAACTTCAAAATAATCCTTTTGAAAGTTTAAATTTGATTAACCAAATGCGGATTTGGCCGGAACGTCCCCCGATTTAAATCCACCCAGCTTTTAATCATCGCCTCTTTCGCAAATCCGTACCCGAATTAACTTATCTGACCCACTTTCGAGGGGAAATAATTCTCTAGCGAATTTCCAGACCCATTCCACAAGTCATAAAATTTATTATCTTTTATTCCTCGACGGGGAAAGTAGATTATTCGTTGGAAAGACCCGTAAGAGATTGAGGGAAAGGGTTAGGTAAATCTGAGCCAAAGAATGGAATAGGGTTTGAGTGTGAGTGAGTGTTCCAGTTACCCTTTGTGAGATATTTGGGGATTTGAAGTTGGAAAAATAGTGAAAGGGAGTCAGTAAGTCGAGGAAAAGTTTTGGAGAAAGGTCTTCGAGTCTTTCTCGAACAGATGCTTTATTTTGGGCATTCTTTGAGAGATCGAGTGAGCAAAAATTTGGGGAATGCAACGGTCGAAGGAATTTCAGGGGAGGGAGGCTGGGCAGAAATCGATACTGCATGCTTCAATACATCTCTTTCGACTCTACCTACCTCCCCAGAATTCCTTTTGACACACATGTAAAAAGAAATCAAAGATTCTAGCTATATTTTGGCCAATCACTCACAATTTGGTCAATTTTGCCGTGCTGTCAGTCGATCATTGGGCGGGACAAAGCTCAACACAGCTTAAATTAAAGAAAGACAATTTCAATATTGGTTTAGAGAATGTTTTGAAGCGAGGGCCGTATCAAATGCAGGTGCTCTTTCGAAAGAACCATGTTCTGGAGCCAATTTATCGAGGATTTCCTTCGGCCCGTCTGTCAATTGGGTTCACTTGAAGTGAGATTACTCTTCGGGGTTGGTCCTCCGATCTCTGCAGTCTTCTCCGTCTCATCCTCGCTCCTTATCTCTCTTCCCGAGCGGAAATGTCCAGGATTTTACAGGGTTTAAATTCGCCGGGGAGGTTCACGCTAGCTCGCTGGAAATTCGAGTCACTTGGATTTTGTAGGAGGCATTCTCGAGTCCCTTGTGAATTTTACTCGGCTGACATTTACTTCTCTACGGCCTACTTCCAGCCGCCTGGTTATCTTTGAGCTTGAAGCCCCCCACACATTGAGATAATTAATGGATTCGCAGCCCTGACTGACGAATGACTCTCCCGGCGACGGCTCCAGCGACTGAAATCGATATCAATTTAATCGGAAAAATGTTTTAAGAGCTCGCCGAGTCACACTTGGGAAATCCCCAAATTTGTACATCGAGTAAATCAAAATTTAAAAAAAGGAGCCAAGTGAAACATGAGTAAATCCCAATTAAAGCATTGGAGAAAGTATTTGTTGTTGACTTTTGAGGGGCGAGGGCGGAGGGAGTTGTAGGAGAAGATTAAATTGTTAATCCTCACTTTGTGAGTGCTCGTAAAATGTGTTCCATTTGCATATAGTAGTTCGAACAAGGCATAGGGAGAGTCTCAACTTTATTTGTAGTTTATTTAGTGAGTGAGAGAGACATAAAGCCTTGAGGGAAAGTTATCGGAGAAAGTTCAAGAGTTGCTTGTTTAATCATTAGTTCCCAATTAAAAGTTTGTATCCTTTCTCCCTCGACTCCCCTCCAGATCCATATGTCTCTCTTTGTGCTAGTTTATTAAATAGTAGACTTTTACTTTGCCAAACCCAATTGGGAACTCCGTATACTCTTGTAATACACGAGTTGAAAAATCAAAGCCCATGCCTAGGGCTCTAAAAGCCTTATTCCAGATCCCCTCTAATTAATATCTGTTCAAAAGGAGATAGATCGAGCTAATAAACTTGATATAATATCTTTAGTTCAAGGTTTTAATCCAATTTCTCTAAAAAATGTACTTTTTATTAAATTCCAGGAGCAGAGCCATAAATCCTACAGACCTCTCTGCGTCCTCACCTTCAGATGGAACTATGCCCTCCATGGGCTGGAACCTTTGGGCTACCACCTGGTCAACGTCATCCTACACTCTATCGTCTGCATCCTCTATTACAAGTAAATCTTGCCATTTTTAATTTTTTTACTAATTTTTATTAATTTTTATTAATTTTCATTTAAAATTTACAGAGTTGCCTCACTTTTCCTGAACAAATTGGGCGGTTTTGTGGCAGCCTCCCTCTTTGCCGTGCATCCGATTCACACCGAAGCGGTAAGAATTATTTTATATTGTAATACATAGTCAGTTTGAACGTGACTCGGTGGATATATTGTAATAAATGAGGTTGTTCAAAAAGAGCAGGGTATCAAGTGTCATCCTCGGCGTCGGCGGTTGGCGGAGAAAGTTGAGCTGGCTTATTTTTGGGGCCATATCAAAGTCCGCCAATCAAAGGACTGAATAGAAAGGGGTATGAATTGCTAGTATTTGTGGACTGGAATATTTACATTCTTGTTGTGAAATATCAGTATTATACTCCTATTCTCAAAGGGGTCGTATCCGAGCGGGGAGGGATCGAGGGAGTCGTATAATAATGAATTATATGGAATTATTATAGGCGAGGGATATTTATTTCGAAAGATATCAGTATATACTGATATTATATAGCTGTATTGGAAACTTTATCATGAAATGACACTCGACAATGAATCATGGCTCTCTCCCTGCCCATTGTCATTGTGTTACATCGGCTCCCGGTTATTGACGCCTTGTTTGCCTTTTATTATCATTCCGGCCCACATCTTTGTCTCCGTCAACGGCGGGGAAACGGCCCTTTATGGCCTTTCAAAGTGGTAAACTTGTAATGTTATAATAGTTAATAAATGTACGCCTTTCCCCGAGTTTTGATTAGCTATTGAATGGCCTTCGCTGAAACAAAACGGCTACAATTTGCAATATTTTACCCTGAATTCGAAAATTCTTATAGGACAATTGTCTTCTATTGCGTTAAATATTTCGGGTATACTTCCAAAATTAATTACAAATGTCGAGGAGCATTGAGTATAGATTTGTGGACGTAAATTACTGTTAATAACTCTTATGTTTAGATAAGTACGAATTGGTTCAAGATGCTGTGGGATTTTATTTTTGGAGAACTCTCTCGAAATCGGAAATAAAGGCCAGATTGTGCCGGGTTTTATTCCCACTTCCTCTCGGCTATTATTATTATGGTCATCAACCTCAGCTTGGAATGAGCTTAGCTTTCTTCGACTACTACTTCCTCCAGTACCATCATTAATCCCCTCCCTTTCTTCTAGTCCCTCCATCCAGCCCAGTCTTGTTCCAAGGATAATAATAATAACTCTGTAAAGTCAATATTTGTTTAGCGATTTCTAAATTCTGTGGCTTTCTCCAGACTCCCAGAGAGACTTTGAGCTTGACCTGAAAAAAAAACCCCTATTTTTCTTGGACTCTGGAGCTCTGGAGCTTTGAAATTAGCTCTTATTACGGATCTCCGTAATAAACATGCTTCCTCGGCTTCTCAATTAGCGTCTCCTTCAATCTGTTCTCGGAGAGCCATGTCGGCTAATAATGAAGCGTAAAATTCTGTCATTTTAAGGGTCTCTCTGCACCTCAAATGAGGTGGATTTTATTGAGGAAACGCAACCTGTTCCATCAGCTTTGGCCATGGCCAAAATAACATTGTTCTCACTCATTCTATGTGCTCCTTTTACTCCCCCGAACCCGGGTAATTACGACGGAGGGGGATCCTCCTCCATCCTTGGACTTAACGGGGACATTAACTTTGAAATAATGGGACAAGAGTGTTTAGGCTCCATTTTCATTCTAAACTTTGGCTCATTTCAAATAAGGCTGATGGCTCATCGACCTAGGAGTTTTATATTATCTTAAAAAGCATTATTATGAACCCTGGTTTATTTAAGTCCATATTTGCATGTGCATTTTTCCAAAAATCTTTAAAGATTAACCGGAAATTGGATCGGAGGATCGGGAGATTGCCTACCTGAGTCTCGATTTCTATTTACGATAGGATTCTTCGAATAATGCTTATAAAATAGTTATAAAAGTTCCTCATAAAAGCTCCCAATATTCCTTTATGAGGTCATAAAATAAAAAATTGATTGTTGGTTTAAATCTAGGCTAGGGTATACGAGTATGTATATTGGAAATGGAGTCATTATTAAAAACCATACTATGATATTAGCAATAGCGGCCCATAGTAGAGTACCATCTGGAGCTAATATGTAATTAAATATCGGTTCGAATGTACTTTCTTATCTGATTCTGTGTTTGTTAATAATTAAGAGTACTAAAATCTCAGGGCTCAGTCATTACTACTTATTATTGGTAGCTGCAAGTTAACGATGGCTTAATTTGACCACATATAGTTCATATAGGTCTGTCAACATGAGGGGAAAGGTCACGCAATTTGTAAATTTACAGTTTCATTAAATTTCCATTTGAAATATACGATAGTTCGAGTCCTAATGTACAAATGTTCGGATTGAAAGCAGATAGGGTTTTATTTGAATTTGAAATTTGTATTACGTACGGAAAGCTAATCTTTCCGTGTATAAGCTATTCTCGTGTCACAAATTGTGACTCACAATGTAATGTTTAAGATAAGGATTTTATATAATTTTGTGGCAATGTTCTAGGCTCTTATAGCGTCCGATTGGCCACCATTGTACATTAAGGGATTTTGTAACTTTGTTCATGAGGAGCTGGGGAATCCACAGAATGGTTCAGGATGAAATTAGGAGCCCGAATGTTCCGAATGTTGTCTGATTTGCTCTTTTTTCCTCGACAAATTAGTCCTCCCTCGAGAGAGATGATTCTAGCGGGTGGATAATAACAAGATTTCGGAATTTCCGGGCATTTCTCCCCGAAAACCGAGATTTTTCTTCATGATACTCCGAGTCCTTAATGATTTGGCGTCCGAGCGAGTCTCAGCGGCAGCCCTTTTTGACAAGGAATGATTCAGAGTTATTGTATTTGTGTATTTTGCGTTTGATTCCCCACATTTTATATTATTATGGCCGTAGATCATGGCCAAGCGGGTTTTCATCGGGTTTATAACAGCCGGGTAGTCGGTGAGGCGGGTAGCTGCAGCGGTTTTGATTTGCTGCTCTGCACAAAATTTAATTATGCTCCATATAACTCATAAGTATGGCAGGCCCAAGACATAGGCGGGGGGAATGTTGCACAATACAATACAAATTCTTTCGTATCATAAAACTTAAAAGCAAAACTTAATTCATTTTGGCTGTCGAGTCGAAGTTTCAAAGACGGGGCCGAGAAACCTTATTAAATTCTGCTTTCGGGCTCTTTCTTCGACTCTGAGACTTGTAAATCTACTTGGACCTCTAAATGGGATGTCATAAATATCTAAGAAGGCTCGGAATTGATTGACAAACTGGGCTCACTTTCGGCGGGTGTCAATTGATAAGTCCAAATGGATGCAAATGAGTCCGAATTCCTAATTAATTCAACCCCCCGCTCAAACTTAACTTTTCTGACAGCCTAAAAGGCCCTAAATGCTTCAAATTGTTCACAAATTCCCAGAGTTTCGTACTTAAATTAATTTGTCGTCAAAAGCTGACAAGTCTGAGCCGAATTAAGGGGGTTTACTTCGTTCTAGCATAGGCTTTTGAATATTTAATTAAGTTTAACGTGTAGACAGATATGTTCTATGATGCTACTCATAAATAATCGTAAATGCTTCGACTCAGCACTACGATAGTCCAAATATATTGTACCTAGTACAATATTTGAAGGGATTAGCAAAATGGGATTTAAAATATTAATTTCAAAATGGGCATATTTGGGGATTTTGGACCGTTTTCATCCGCTTTATTTCAGATATTAATGGCAGGTAGGGCCGGGATTAGTATGTTAATTAAATTGATTCCTGCGTAGAAATTGATCCAAAATTCAAATGCAATATGCATATTTTCAGGCCTAGAGCTAGCATTTATGATAAATCAAATGGTTTAAAATGTGCTATTATTCCAGACAAGTTCTCATGAGTGAAAGTCAAATTGATTTGAAAATATATGAGCTCTCAGCCTTTTAAGATTTCAGACCGTACGCCCTCCATTTGGGGGATTGTTATTCAATATGGGAAAGGTGATCTCCCCAAAAGGAGGAAAATGCTTATGAATATCCTAAGGTATACTAGGCAAGTCTGCTCACTTGGCGTTCGGGGGCAATAAACAAAAGTTTATCCGGTAGTGGAGGATTCCTTTTAGAGGTAGTAGGTAGTAGTATGGCCCTTTAAATTCCCCCATTTTAAGGATATCAACATCTGCTTCCTTAAAGCCGAGTAGTCACCGTCGGCCCAAAAAGAGATTAAACCGGCTTCCGAGTATACTCGAGCCATAGGTATAAATCCTCGAGGGTACATCAGCTGTTTTTTATGAACTCGAGGATATTTCTTGGAGAAAGGCGAAATATTTTATGATCCTTTCTCGCTCATCCTTTTTTCTTCGTCTCGAATCTTTTTCCTCAAAGCCTTCGCAATGCGTTCGCATCGTACAACCCTACCCGTAATATATTTACGAAAGAAAGCAGCAGCAGCTTTCTCGGCGTATAAATTCCTAAATGCATCGCACGAATCACCTCCTCCGCCTCCGACGACTCCTACTACGGCTCTAGCCTAATCATGATACATGTCCCGGCGTCCCGCTTCGGATGCAACCTATTTTACCCCGTTTTTTTTACTCCAAGTATTAGGTTTGGCGGGATGGCGGGATGAATGGCAGACCCAAAAGGATGTTTTATTGGAAAGCAAGTACTTTCCCCCGCTGGGGCATGGAATAAAAGGGCCGAGAACAGGAAAAGCCTTTCACATTTTACTTGGGGGGCTTCTGGGAGGAATCTAGACAATGCTCGACCGTCTTTTGTCAACGTCTCCCCCGGCCCGGAAATAAGAAACCGCAAGGATAATTAGCCAAATGTCAGATTAGACGGAATATTAAGTGGAGAGGTTAAGGAGGGGCTCTCGTAGAGCTAATACAAACATTTTGAAGATCACCAATTTAAGATAGGAGTTAAGTAATGAAAGATTCGAAGATTTCTCCGTAATAAAATGTTGGATTAATGCCGAACAATGTTATCTGAATGAGATTTGAGCTGATTAGACTCCGGGTAATTCAGTCTGAGCCATGTTCGAACTCTGTAATTTTGGGTTGAGGTTGGATTTGATTGGTGTGCGTGCGATCCGGGCTTTGTGATGTTTGAAATTCGCCTTTTTCGGCTTTTTTTCGTAGACCCCGCATACAATCTGATAAGGATATAATTTGGGGATAGATTTATGTAGTCGAGCATCAATTCTAATTAAGTGCAATAAAAGTCTGGTCGGCTTTTGGCTAGATATTGGATTTGTACGTTTGCAATTAATACATTACTTTCAAACAATTTAAGGGGTTTTTGTGTTTGTGGCTTCTTCAAGTTCTGACCACCCTTTCGTGCAATTGTAGAAATGTATTAAATTGTTTCTGGTCCGTGATTGAGTCACGAATTTGGACTTATAAAAATCAGAGGCTGAAAACACGGGATTTGTCAAAAGCCAGACTTTGTTTGGACGGATTCTCGCACTTATTCCCGTTAAAAAAGCAAATGGAGAGAATCCGCATTTTTTCCTCGAATAAATGTATTTCTTTAGCTGAGAATTGGATATATTTAGGAGCTGCTTTCACCCATTTCTTTTTGCTAAGATGGAGAAAGCCACTTCACTTGAGACTCTTCGGAGTAAACTGGAGTAAACCAAAACCCATTACCCTTTGGCGTCCTCCGCCTCCTCCTCCTCCGGCTTCAGAGAAAAAGACCCCGAGTCCATTAGGATGGGAAATGGACGAGTGGGTGAAAGTGAAACCGAGTGAAACATGAGGATGATGAGTCGAGGGCTTTTATTCTCATCTCTCCGAAATATCCTCATATTAATTGTCATTATTAATAACACTAGTGCTCGGTTATATGGTAAAAAGTTGAGATTAGGTTGCCAAAAAAGGGTTGAGACGCCGGGAGAAATAAAAGAATTAGATCCTGATCAATCTGAGCATTGTACAGATCTTCCCCCGAAAAACTCATCCATTACCTTGTTGATCCGGATCCTCGGAGGCCGGAATGGTCAGAAAAACCCGGATCCTTATTTCTCGGACTTTCCTAGTAGGACTACAATGCTGCTACGAGCATGGATATATGGATAATGTTCGGGCTATTCGAAGAAAAGAGAATTCTGGGTGAAATAAAATGGAATGGATGGGGAAATAAAGCATTTGCTTTTTTGTGCTTATCTTCCTTCGTCGATTGGAGCCTTCGCTAGGCTCTCTCATCCATTTAGAGTATTGTTCTCGATTTTTTGCTGGCTAACAGACCGTTTCCTTTTGTGCAAAAAAGGGGCCGCTATGAAAAAACTGATGACCAAAGACGTTCGAGACTCTGAGAGGAACTCACCAGTTTGTCCGTGAACAAATTGAAACAAGATCGGGTATTTGCAGGGGTATCCTTTTGTTTTTCGAGCCATCGGCCCATCATTAATCTCGATTAGTTTCCTTAAATTCCTTAACTCGGCATGGGCCAGGAACTTCCGAAGTAGCTGAGGATTCGCCAGGTAGGAGGAAGTTGGTATAAACAGCTCCGTAAACACCCTATACAGATACGGCCATAATAAATGAACTAATCAATGCTAATGCAATTGAACAAATCAAGCCATTCATCGTTTAGCCGAATTAATGTCGAGACTCCCCCTGCCTTTCTTCCAACTTTCCTCTTCCTTTGGGATCATCCACTAAATGTATTGATTCCCCTAGCCTCTTCCTTCCTGTCCAAATCCCCTGGGGCACCCCCAGCCTCGAACTTCCAACTTCTCCTAGGTCTGCAACAAGCTCACAAATTCCTCCATCATGGATCTCGCTTTTACTTTCCAATTCTTAATTTCTACCATCAATTTCAAGGTTCTAGAAGTGAGTATTTTAAGATTCAACTCAGTTCCTCCGTGGTAAATTCGAATACAAATCATTCAGCCATTTAAATTCTACATAAATTATACATTTCATTGCAATATTGGAATATTTAAAGGCGGAAGTATGGCCTTTTTAATAAATCGGAAGGGTTTTTTCCCTTCGATGAACCGACAAATGACGAAATATTCAATAATTCAATCCCACCTGAATTCTACCATGCTTCCTCCACCTTTTTCTAGCTCCAGAGCCTCCCAAAAAGGCCCCCCTGAGCTGGGGTTTTGTTTAACGAGTGGAATATGACTGATATTCCGGTTGAATGCGAGCCATATTATGGGATTTTGTCCCGGAATTCAATTTCCCGGCGATTAAATTTGCGGTACATTGGTTAATCAATCTCCAGAGCGTAAAATGCATTTTTTTATTGATTTGCATAAGGTTATTCACTTATTTTTAAGGGGAAGGGTACGCCAAAGACAAAAAATCTCACATTCCGGCCATTCTCGAGGGCGTAAAAAGCAATGCGAGTGCTTAATGGGGAGCACTGGTTGTGGTCAATGGTCCGAATTGTTGAGATGATGAAGTTTGGAGGGGTGTCGGGACCACTCGACTTTTTTTTCCCCGAAGAATGCTTAGTTTGCACTTTGATTGGACCGAATCAGACCGAAAAAGAGATTGTTTTTGAGACTTGCGGTTTTTCTCGACATTGTACAAGTGGGTGGAGCGTCGTAAAGTGTCCCCGAGTCACGTTCACATATGATTAATCGCACCAATTCGCCAATCTAATTGAAAATGTTTATGTTCACAGGTTACCGGCGTCGTGGGTAAGGATCCTTTGAACTTTAGTGGCCACGTACCCCCATTGGCACCCTCCAAATTGATGGCTTTTTCCTCCTGGCTGGCTGAGAGCCAGTTCAACCTGTAATTTCTTTTTAAATATTTTTTTTCAGGTCGAGCCGAGAGTTTGTCCTCCATCTTCTTTCTACTTGCCTTCCTCGTGTACGTGAAGGGGACGAGTCGGAGGAATAAAACAGGTAGGATGATTCATGGGCGTACTTTTCATTTGATACGAGTTACATGTGTGGAAAAAAACGGTCTTCTGCTGCCAATTTTGCGAATTTTACTCCATCCTCCTTCCAGATTTAACCGAATTCAACTCCTCCCACCATGTGTCCTCCTCCGTTTGCCAAATGAGCATTTCTGGGAACGGAGATGGGTAAATTCGTAATTAGCGGATCAAGTTTTTGGGTTTGGGGCATTCGAATTGCATGTGAGAATCAGACCCAACCACGCCTTGATTGGGATTTCGCGTGCTTTCCTCATTAATTCCCCCCTGGTTGGCAATTGGCTGGATTTGATCGCTAATCCAATCCAAGAAACCCGCTCCAAAATTAAACTCTGAACTGCAGACTGAAGTAAACTCCGAAAAAGCATGATGGATATGCTTTTCTTAATTGCAATTCTGAATTTGAAACATAAATCCACTCTCAAATTAAATTAGGACATTTCCCTCTGCTCAATTTAAATTAGTCCTTTTGTGGTGGAGCATAAATAAATCACTCATTTCCGAGTAAAACTCAAAAGTCGTGGTTGGGGCTCCTCCGTGGGTTTAAACCCCACGGAGTAATTGACTTAATAGGGTAAGTAGCAGCATGAGGGTAGACGTAGGGTCAGATCTGACCTCCCCATGTCCATATTGGTATATGGAATGTAATGACTGGCAAGTTCCAAATCCCAGTGGACCCACGAAATCCCTCTCATATCATTAGGAGCCCACCCGCCCATCATTTATTTCACTCCCCCTTCCCCTAGCCCAGTCCAATCCATTTTATTATGGCTCCCCCCACCCCTCAAAACCTCAATAAACAGACCTTATTTTTATTGGCATTTTGGGAATCTGCGATAAAATGTAAATCGCTCCCCCATATATCCCAATGTCATATTTGATTGGAGGGGGATACTCCGGCTTCCAAGTGAGTCAGAATACTCTTAAGTATCTAAAAAAATGGATGCAGATTGGGTGGTGGGAAATGGTATCTTTGAGAAAGGCGAAGAGGGATTATTTCCTGGTAAAAAGTGACTCTGATGATGATGAGAAGTAGGATGTACACCCGGAGTGAACCGGGAAGCTTCCGCTCCAGCAAGATTGATGTTTGGGGATGAATTAGAGGGGGAGGTGACGGACTTTAGATCCCTCAAGAGTCTTTTCTCCTCCAAATCATCCAAATCTGCCCTTTTTAAATCCACTTGGAGCTGCCGCTGTTTTTATACGATACTTTGAATCCATATAAAAATTCAAACCCGAAAGACGCGATTTTTCAACGGATCTCAACTCCTATTTTTCTTGCTTTTTTGAACAGATTGGAGAAGGATGTGCCTCTACAGCGTGCTTGTGATGGTAGCAATGCTTTGCAAGGAGCAAGGGATAACTGTGATTGGTGTTTGTGCAATTTATGAGCTCTTTGTCTCTCAAAAGGTAAGCATTTTTGGAATATTCACATGTAATTCTCTAATTTACAATGTTTAATTAATTGCAGTTGAGGCTAAGGGAGCTCAAACTCGTGGTCCAGTCTCCTCCTTCAAGGGAAAGGCCTTTCCCCGTGGTTCTCCGTTGTGAGCCAAAGACTTGTCGCCCTTCTCCTCACTGTGATCCTACTCATTTGTGGACGCCTTTTTGTTATGGGGAAAAATCTGCCCGTTTTTACAAGGTTTGTAATACCCAGATTCATTAAGAGACGCTTTGTTTGTACTACAACTCATTAAATTAGACTCTTTTGATTTATTTACGCTAATTATCTCGTTCATCATTAGGCTAGCTTCGACTAGCTTCATTAGCTCATGAGTAGATGATTTAATTTTGAAAAAACAACTCATTTAGGCCTAATTTCTCCATTTCTTTTGATGAAAAAATTCGTAGTATTTTTTTGCTATCTCTAAATTCAAATTAGATTACATCCTTTTGCTGATTTTGATTATATCATTAGGAATTTAGAAATCTTGGAGGATCTCGAGCCAAGACATGTCGTGTTACATATTTATAAGCCAATAACGGTCGTAAAGTATTCAGATTTTAAATCCCGGGATAGCTCATTGATTCATTAGGGGTTTGAGCCGGGAATTGAATTGAGAAGATATAGGATAACGAGATAGCGTCGAGGGTGGATTGAAAAAGAGTACGTGAATGGAATCTTTGAGAAATTGGCGACAAAGCTGCAAGAATTTATCCCATCTTCAAGCCGTGGGTTTAGGATTCTAAAATGTAGTGTCAGGCGAGGGGTTCGTATCTGGTACGCTTATGATGACTTTGATGAGTGTCTTTAGACCCCCCTGAGTCGAGGCATCTAATAAACCGGAGAAAGATATTTCTCACGGCTAAATCTCGAGCATTTGTCAACCCACAGAATGAAATTGAGGATCCTGAGTCTCAAAAGGGGTCCTTGAAATAAAGGTTTCAATTTCTTTTTTCCAGGTTTGACAATCCAGCCTCCGTGGCGGAGACCCCAACCCGTCAACTTACCTACAACTACCTGGTGAGCCTTAACGCGTGGCTCTTGCTATTCCCAGCGGATCTTTGTTGTGATTGGACGGTAATTCTTTGCTAATTTTTTTAAAAAATTAAAGGAATTCCTTCTAATTTCTTCTTTTATTTCACCTTCAAGATGGGTACTGTTCCACTGATAGAGTCAATCCTGGATCCGAGAAACCTCGCCACCATCTCCACTTATGCCGTACTCCTCCTCCTCATCCAAAAAGGGATGAGTCGAGATTATTCACGGACTACAAACTCGGTGATAATTGTAAGTAAACTATTTGAACAGCCCCAGAAGATTAGAACGAAATAAAGCGATCCTAGTATTCCTTCGAATTAGCAAGCATGATTAAATTGTGCTTTGGATTGGCTAATTAGCGGTGGAACAAGTCAATTCATTCGACTTAATTTATTTCAGAGCCTGAGCCTTATGGCATTCCCATTCCTCCCTGCCTCCAATCTATTTTTCCCCGTGGGATTCGTCATTGCTGAACGGATCTTGTACATGCCCTCCATGGGTTTCTGCCTTCTTGGTAAAATACCTATTTTAAATCATTTAAATCATTAAATATTATATTAATTCTTTGCAAATAGTCGCTACAGGGTGGTTGAGGATTTACAATGGAAGCCGAGAACGTAGGAAATGGTGCTGGTTTGCTCTATCTGGACTCCTATTCGTTCATGGGTTCAAAACTCAGCTGAGGAATGCAGATTGGGAGGTAATTTCACTTATTTATTTGTCCTTAAAATTGTATATCTTGAATTAACGTGATTTGTTTAATTCTAGTCTGAATATACCATCTTTATGGCTGGGCTAAACGTGAATCAGAACAATGCAAAATTATTCAATAATGTGGGACACGCTCTAGAGTCTCAGGGAAAGTTTAACGAGGCTCTCGAATACTTTCACAAAGCGACCACGTGAGTTTTAAACCTATTTCAATAGCAAAAATTGAAATTACAAGCTTAAAGCTTAAGAATTCCTCGCAAAAGCATTATTTACTTGCTTAAAAACAACTTTCTCCTACGATCCTGCTTTCTCCGTCTACTTTGCATGCTCAATCTTGAATCTGTGCTTAATTATGGTGGATGAGGTTGAAGGGAAAGGTCTTTTATTAATGCCAATTTAGCTTGGGGGTTTTGAAAACTTTAAGAAATTCACTTTTCAGCTTCCAAAACATTGTTAGAGCCTTTCTTATCTCATTCCCCATTTATACACTGCAAAATCCGTAAATATTACAAGATGATCTTCACTCTACTCGGAATTTAGAGGCGTATGCCTTGTCGCTTTCGGCTTCCGAGATCAGCTCCCTCCTCCTCCCTCCCTCGGCGTAAGAGCAACATTTTGAAAGGTCCTTAATCAAAGTCAGAAGCTCTAATGATTCCTCCCAGCCTCCTCCTCCTCTTTCTTGCTTTCTAAAGTTCAAAATTGAGGGGATAAACCCACGAGGAATTTACCCAACTCTTGAATTAACCTTGTAAATAATCTGTGGATAATGTTTCCGACAATTCCCCCTAAACTAAACATCTCCAGATATATATTAAATCAATCCTGAGTGAGAATAATACTTTCTCCATGCTCTAAATGCTAAAATTACCCATGTTTGTCCCCCCACGAGCCCCTCATTTGATTCTAGGCGAGTGCTAAAACCCATATTTCTCAATCCAGGCCGTATTAAGATGTGGAAAAACGGGGAGTAAAGTTTACCAATAAGTCAGTTTCTCGATCTCCGAGAAATGAGATAAATCAGTCCAGAAGTAGGTAGTTTTTTCCAAAGGTTTGCCCATAAATCCTTCTCGAGTTGATGTGGGGGTAATCGGTAGGGACTTTTTCCTACCCAATACAAAAATATATATCCGTATAAATTGATAGGGTGGAGGAGGAGCTGATTAGAAAGTTGAAAGTTGTGTTTTGACTCCCTACAAATTCCAAACTCGAGCCCCTTCATCGACAGATCTCCTCAGGGGACAGGATCCCTAGGTTTAATTCAACCTCCACTCACTTTCAGATGAATTTACGACGAGTCGAGAAAGTTTTTGGGCTTTTTTGAGATTTTTTGAGGTGAAAACATTTTTTTTAAAGCAAGCTCTGATGTTCAAAATGTCCAAAATTGGATTAGTTTGCACTTTGGGCCCTTTTTTCAGACCTAAGAGCTCCCGCTTTTTGTCAATGCGCGTTGAATGGACCTGTCCCATGATTAATTCCTTTCAAAAGAGCCTGGACTTGAGTTGGAAGACCACTTGTAGGACTCTGGGGGATTTTTTCTTTCTCCCGAAAGCAATTTTGATTAAAACTCCTCCTCAAATGCGCTGACCACAAGCTCAAATGAAAGAATTCCAGCTAGAAAAGCTTTAATAACGACTCCTTTTTTTGAATTTAGCGTTCAAGAGGATGACATTGGAGCTCACATCAACGTGGGTCGAACCTACAACAATTTGAAAATGTACAAAGATGCGGAGAATGCTTATCTAAAGGTATTTGGAAGATATTGATTAAATCCAGAGTTGTTTGTCCTCCTTTGTTAAGACTTGGCGAGTGAAAGATTGATGATTTTGCTCCGGAATCCCTGGATAGGCTTATAGAGATATCTGGGTGGATTTTTGATCGATTTTTCAAAGCGAATCCAACACAATGCTTCACATTGTTGTCTTCATAAAATTTTGGGGCACATTAATCATCCCCTCATCACCTGTTCGATCGCCCCTCGTGTAGTTTGGCCGAATCAATCATTAAAAATCATTCCCGAGTGGCCAGAAAAAAGATGAATTCAATCTCACCCCTCAGAATTCCCAATTTCCCAATTTATTCTTAATAAATCTCCTAAATGAACGCAATCTAATTTAATTCTTTTTTTATTTCAAGGCAAAATCTTTGCTACCAAAAGCCAAACCTGGAGAAACTTACCAGGCTAGGATAGCACCAAGTAAGAGCATTTAATTTGTTTTATTTTGACCCTGAATTTACTAATTTCTTTATGAATATTTGCAGATCATCTCAACGTGTTTCTAAATCTTGCAAATCTCATCGCAAGGAACGAGACAAGGCTTGAGGAAGCGGATCGCCTCTACCGACAAGCAATCTCAATGCGTTCTGACTATACACAAGCGTATATTAATCGTGGGGATATCCTACTAAAGATGAATCGGTATTTAAGCCTTTTTTTAAAATTAATTTGAAAAATTGGGAGCCTTTAAATTCAATTTTTCTTGGTATTTTTGAATTTCAGAACAAAAGAAGCGCAAGAAGTATACGAGCGAGCCCTATTCTACGATAGTTCCAACCCAGATATTTATTATAACGTGAGTTCATTCAATTAATAATTCGTAAATGCAATTTCTAAATCTAAATATTTTTCGTACAGCTTGGAGTTGTATATTTGGAGCAAGGGAAGCCATCACAAGCTCTCGCATACCTTGATAAAGCGCTAGATTTTGAGCCAGAGCATACACAAGCTCTCCTCAACTCTGCAATCGTTCTTTCCGAGCTTGGAGACCCTTCACAAAGGCCACTAGCTCGGAATCGGCTTAATACGCTCCTCGTGAGGGATTCTGAGAATGAGCGTGCATATTTCCATTTGGGTATGATTTCAATGGATGATCGAGACCTTGAATCCGCAGAAAAATACTTTCGGAAAGCAATTGAACTTAAAGAAGATTTCCGAAGTGCACTTTTCAATCTTGCGCTACTCTTAGCGGATTCTTCAAGGCCCCTTGAAGCTGCTCCTTACCTTAAACAGCTTGTATCACATCATCCTGATCATATTAAAGGGCTAATTCTACTTGGAGATATTTATATTAATAATATCAAGGATTTGGAAGCTGCAGAACAGGTTTATATTTTAATTTTAATGGATTTTAATGATTTTAATTGAATTTTACATGCAGTGTTACCTGAAAATCCTCGAAATGGACCCAGAGAATGTTCAAGGGCTTCATAATTTATGCGTGGTATACGTGGAGAGACATGATCTTCTTCGAGCTGAAGTATGCCTTCTAAAAGCATCACAATTGGCACCTCATGAGGAGTATATTAAACGGCATCTCAATATTGTTCGAACGAGGATTAATCAGGGGATCCTGGCGGGGGAAGCCGCAGTACGTGACCTTCAAAATGACCAAGAACGGACTGAGCAGGAGTCATCCAAGCAGGATGAGGTTTGGAAGCCGGAAGATTAGAAATTCCGGGCAATCATTATTTATGAAAGATTTCTTTTTATTGTTTTTTTTATATATTTTTTACAAAGCCGATTTATAATACTCAAAATGGAAGATTTTACACAAATTATCGTACTTTTTTATATACTTAAAAGCTCTAATACTCATTGATTGTTTGAGTCTTAATCATAAAGTTGATGTACTACTTAAATACAGATACTACTATACTTAATGGCCCTAAAATGTAATTGCAGGTGCCTTCCTATTCACAAATATGTAGAATGTATATCGTACTGATTTCAAGTGTTGATACTAAAAGTTAATATATTATTATTAGATATTAGTATTAGAATTTAAACTATTAAAAAATATTTAGGATATATCATATATCGATAGATGATAGATCTTTATCTGTTGGACCTATAATTTCTTAAAAAATATAGATGAATTAAATTATGGGAGAAATGTAAATACGACTGCGAATGAAACCAAATTTAAACTATACTAAAATATATTGGGCAATTCGAGAGTGATTTCTAATGAGTGATACCCTTTTGATAATTATAGGCTAGATATACTAAGTATATACTAAGTATGTGGTATGATTTACTAATATTTAGATTTCAGAATGAGTTGAGATCTTTTAGATTTTTCTCCTTGAATCCCTATTATTTTAAATAAAATTTTGAATTTGTAATCTTGAATTTATATTTAAGAATGAGACCCATATATTATGTACATCTTCTATAATCTAAGGATTAGATATTAGGTAGAATCTGAATATTCATGATGTATATAACAATGTAAATAACCGCATTAAATCAAAACCTACTTGAAATTGATATCTAAAAATATATTTAAATAGAATATTTGAATAGAATATTTAAATAGAATGTTATTTTGATGGCGTCTTATGTGTGGATAGTTTAAACTTTTAAAGCTTTAAAAAATAGATTTATATTTGCATCTGTGTATCGAGCTGAATTACAAATATTTCTAAAATGGATTATAAATTCTAATTAAAAAATCTTTATAAAAGATGCCAATGTTTTATATATTAATTGGGCGGAGGTTAAAGTTAATTATGTAAATATCTCGAATTAAATGGATCCTGAAATCTATTAAAAATATATTTCTTTGTAACTATTATATATTCTTCACACGATGATAAATATAATGCAATTAAAGGTTTGTGAGTGGTCATGATTTGACATTGAAATAAATGGAATATTTCTCATGTATGCAAATTACAAATACATAATAATATTTATTTCCATTTTTATTCTATAAAAAAAGTACTTTTTGCATTTCACTGACTTCAGGGTGTCGCCTTCAAAAGGAAATGTTCCTCTGTCGAATTATTTTTGGCATCATTCCTCGCGAGCTCCTTGAGCAGCAGGTCAAAGGTCACAGGGTCCATATTTTGTCCCATTTTGTCAATGAGGAACCAATCCCCGTAGTCGCAATGCGAGAGGAACTCTTTTAGGGAACTTTCGTGTGAGAATCTAACTTTTCTCCGCGTTAAAAAAACACGAATTTGTGGAATGAATGTAAATCCTCGATAAACCATCGCCAGGAATGAGACAGAACCAAGAAAAATGAACCAAAACCTTTAAATTCATACAATTTATAAGCTCATAATTCCAAGTATAATTAAAAGGTTGCGCAAACCATATAAAAATATAGATTTTTTCATTGAGGATGTTGATGGGGAGGACGCAAAGGAGGTCATACTCGGCAGTGCCTTTGTACCATCAACGAATATGAATTATTTTTTAAAAGAAAGCGTTAAAAGAAGCTCACCGAATGCCAATCCTCCTGTGGAAATCCTACAGGCAGTCATGGTTGGGAAGACCTTGGCCAAAGGGTCGTGTCTGAGGAAGGGTTTTGTGTTGGCTACCTCAAATAGGCGGAGACCATACCCGGAGAAGCCTCCATTGACAAAGGCATCAGTCAGGTACATCTGGAGGAGAACGTTGGCGAGGTTGAGTCCTTCGCAGATGGCATGCTGGGTCGCGTATAGAGTGTGTCGACCTCGGTGGAGGGAGAGGTAGTTGACAATTGCTCTGGCTTGACGCTCCAGTTCATCTGGGTCAACGAGGGTCACATTGAGCTCCCCGACAAGGGTTCGAAGGCGTCCATGTTCGCAATTCTTCCAGATCCAATGAGGGATGTAAAAAAGAGCTGCTTGAAGGAACAAAATGGCCCAAACCCACTGGAAATCAATCAATTTTAATTAGAATTTTTGGAATTTTAGCTTGAGAGGCAGTACCTGGTAGTAAGTATTGTAATTGAGCGTGTCCCCACTCACGGCAGGTCGAATCCCTGGTTCGATCTCATCGTCGTCACCAACTGTCATTGTAAATATACGCGATATTTAAAGGATTTGGCGTTTGAGGTTAGATTAGGGATTGGGAATTCTTTTGTGATTCGGGGCGGAACAAGATTTAAGCATTTTGCGGGTAGCGGAGTTGAATTTCTGCTCTATTTCCGCTTAATCTTTCAAATATTTACACTCTAATAGGTTCAATATTTAAAAATTCGATATATATGTTAACCTGCTTCGTAAATCCATGTTCCAGACTCGTTCCTTGCCCTTGTAAAAGTCGAATGGATCCAGCAGTATTCATCTGCAATCTTTTTGACATCATCCGAAGAGATGCAATCAATCGGATTTCCTGCAAGGTGAATTTCAAAATCAATATTTCAATTTAAAGTAGTTGGATTTACCAATATACTGCCTGGAAGTGACTAGAATGGAGAAGATTAGGAGTAGGAGGGTTGTAGCCTTGCAATGTAGCTGGAATACCCAATTGTGGATGGCAACTTTTTTAAGGTCGAGGTGAGCCAGACCTCCAAGTTTTTTCCAAATCTCAAACATTTCCTTCCAAGAGTACTACTAATTTACAATACATTCGTGAGGGAAATTGGTAACCACAAAAAAAAACACTTAAATTCGGTTGTTTATCCCTCAACTCGGCCATTCGCTGATGGCGTCTGAATTGGGTCAACCTTTTTAATGTGATCTTATTCTAATTTTGTACTCAAGTCTCAGAATACTTGTAATCTCAAATCTCCAATATCTCGGGAGTCAAATGTACTTGACTCATGTGAGAGTACTGACCATATTAATATGATGATGTACTTGGGATTAGATTAGTATTCGTAGTGCGAAAACTCCTCATACAATTACTCGAATAGATATGAATATATTAGTAGTACTATAGCCTTTTTTATTGCTTTGCATGACTTAAATAGATTATAGTTAGTTTGAGTTCGTAGGGCGAGATCTTTATTTATGGTTTCGGGCGTGAGCCAAAAGACTCTCGAGTACGAGAATAAACAAACAGTTTTAAGAGCGTCTTAATTAATTGAGCCAAGGGCAATTTCATTCAATTTGAATACATATAGTGCACCCGTATTACAAGTCACCATTTGTAGGATAGTTAAACTTGAAGCTTGCCAATTTGTTTTCTAAACTCCTCAAGAATGTTCATTCAGATTGCGGTAAATATTTGGATTTTTGAAGATATTTATTTCGGGAATTATAAAATGATTTGATTACATTACATATTTCAAATAATACCTATATATGGACTTAATAATTTATCGTAACTATCTACGATATATCCCTCCGGAGTTGAGAGATATTCAGCTCCAAACGTTTGTAGTTAAGTTTCAATCATACGTGTTGTATCAAGGATTATATGAGTATGTATTTTGAATTATTATGTGTATACGATGCGTACTTCCAAAATTAATTTCTGAGGAAGAGTAAATATATTTTATTAACATTTTAAAATATTGTAATATACTAGTATTATATTACTAGGTATATAGTAGTAGGTACTACTAATATTTCAATATGCATATTGCATGCATAATATCTGTATTGTAGTTAAAAGTGCAGATTTGTATTAATATATCTAATTTAAAAAAAATTAAGAATAGGTGTGTACTCGAGAGTGAGATGAAAAAGAATTAGTGTGGGTTTTGAATGAATTATTTATAAGTACTATACCTATAAAAATTAAAACTACTACTACCTATGCTGTCAGAAGTCATCTAATATATCTGTAGGTATTGTGCAATATTATTAATATATGTACAATAGTAGATACAATTATCAGTAGGTACCTAGAGTACTATGTATATCGTTATAAAATAAAAATAATAATATATGCTCTAAATATTAATCATATTACAAATAAGGAAAGGTTGAAGGTCAATCGAGGGGAGCCTGAATCAAGCTCGCTGCATATACTCGTAATAGTAGTATGACAAGTACGATAATTGCTATTTGGACAGGTAGATGTATTTAACAATGGGTTTGGAATTTTGTATGGAAAAAAATAGAAACAAAGTCACATTTGCGATAACATTTTTATAAATGGTATTTAAGATATTGTACGCCACAACAATTTAAGGCCGTTGAAGAATTTCAGAGCAAGAATACATAATTTCAAAATTTTATGATATTGTAATTTCATCCAGTTCCACAATAAAATTTCATTGGTCAACCTGGCTAACAATTCTTAAAGGTGTAAGATCCGATGCATCAAAATTCCCAATTTCATCCATATTTTTAAAATGTTTCCCCATTTCTTTAAGGAGTGTTCCATACGTCACTGGATCCATATTTTGTCCCAATTTGTAAATGATAAACCAATCCCCATAATCGCAATCAATCACAAAATCAACTAGATCTTCTTCGCAGAGGAATCTCGCCTTTCGGAGCATCACCCAAAGACGGACACGAGGAATTAGGGTTAGAGCTCGATATATCAGCGCACCCACGCTTACGCAAGCCACTAACATGAACCAAAACCACAAGAAAATGTAAATCTTCTCGTTGAGGATGTTGATGGGGAGGACGCAGAGGAGGTCATATGTCTGTCGACCAAAGGCTGGACCCCCGGTGGCCACCCTACAGGCAGTCATTGTTGGGAATACCCGGGTTAGGGGATCATCACGGATATACGGGCGGGTTTGAGAAATGTAGAAAATGTTAAGGCCATATTTTGAGAACCTAAGAATTAAATTTTATCAAAATTAACACGCTAAAATCTTAAAATATTTAATTACTCATGGTTGAGGAAGGCGTCCATCGCGTAGAGCTGGAGGACAATATTCCCCAGATTAATTAGCTCACAACAGACATGATGAATAGCATAATTTGTGTGGAATCCACGATTCGGGACAAAATATCTGAGGACAGATCGAATGTGTTTCAATTTCTTTTCATCATCCAACATTAACATTGGCAGATTAAGGTTCCCCGTGAGCATTTTGATGCGACCACCCTCCAACTTTTTCC
>JAAZTK010000286.1:0-23907 GCA_036507255.1 Megalothorax incertus | reverse complement strand
GAGTTGAATTGAAAGGAATGGCTTTGAGGGCGAGAAGGAAATATTTCTTGAGAACCAAAGTGAGCTTCAGAGGGGATTTCCGGTTGAGCGGGCAAAAAAGCCATGTGTTTTTGCACAGGGCTTGCGAATGGAGAGATACCGATGAATAAATAAACTGGCTCTCTTTTTACATTTACGGTGCTGTACTTCTTTTTTTCAAAATAAAGTGCAGTCGGCGTGGGATGAGCTCGCCCTTTTGGCACAAACCAGATAAGGTCCCCCAGATTGAAGCTTATTTCAAATGTAATACGATACAAGAAGGCTGACAAAACCTCAGCTTTGATAAGGTCCCCCCTCTGCCTTTAAAGAGGAGCATTCAAGGGCACCTAAACTGAGGATGAATGAGAAATACAATACATTGAAGAAATGGAGAAGGAGGAAATAATGCTGTAATAATAAAGATGAAGAATACTCGTGAGTCTCCCAAATGGAAATTGCAAATCGAAATAAATCTCGACATTTTATGTGTAAAAATATTACGATACTACAATATATATCATACTACATTGCTTAATAGGTACTACATGTATGTAATATCCTCTTGGGTTACAAAATATGTATCATATTAGCACTTTTATGCGATATACGAGATATTCAAAAAGGCAAGCCATATTTTTCAAATTCACTCCCAAAACCAATTATCTTTTACTTCAATATTTCAATGCGCACATATTTCACTTGGGAATCTTTAAATGGATCAATTTTTATGAATTTAATATTTTTCTTTTTTTTCTTTTTTTTCTCCACGTTTTTATATCTATACCCGTCCTCAGCAGGATTGGAATGTTTTTGAAAATTTTGTAAAAAATTCTTTCTAATTCCTCTAGAGTCCAAGTATAATTTAGCATAACAAAAGAGCACTTGTTTTCTCATTTTTTCATGCACTTCTCATGCTGTTTATCTAACTTTCTCTGGAATAGAAAATAGTAAGAATAAGTGTACCTACTACTACTACTACTACTAGGTAATCTTAGGATTCCTTAGTAGTATTATGTATAAATTGTAGTATCATGAACTACTATTAAAGGAATAGCCTTTTTACAGAGGAATAAGACCTAAAATTGAACGAAGGGGGTCATCCCCGGGGGACTTTAGGGAATCCGAGGGATAGGGTAAGGCATGCCAGTTTTTTGCTCTCTTAGGCGTCGTATATGGAGCAGAAATGATTCAGGATGGCTTTCTGTGATTCAAACGAGTAAACAATTGGGAACACTTTAGATTAAATGTAAATAAATTAGTATGTACATGGTGTGCATTAGAGTTAGTAGTCAAATACTGAAATTGGACTAGAGGGGGAAACAGGGTATACGAGTACTACTATGTAGTGAAAGTACATTCTAAAAGGATTTTTTTTTGGTAGAGAAAAAAGCTCAAAAAAAATTCCCAATTTTTTCTATCGTCTGATTTCTTTAAATCAAATTTAAAATGGCAAATACTTAAGTAAAGGTTCTAGATAATCTTTTATTGAAATACAAATATGTATGTATACGTAGTTATGCATGTACAGTACTTTGCATTGGAATAAGCCAGATCTGAATTTGATCCTGAAAGAGCTGATTCTTTGCGAGACGTGGACAATTAATCATATTTTCTTTGACTCTTTTGCGCTTATTTCATTTACAATCTCCGCTCCTTCCATTAACCGCCTACTCTGACTTTCTCCGCTTCTCAAAATATGTATGTACCCTACTACGCATACATCCTACTTACATCTTCATCCCTCCCCTGCTGCTCTTTGTTAATGGAATACATTTCACTGCCATTTCTCAAAGGATTTGTAAAAAGAGTGATTTTTGTAACCCAAAATCTCATCTCAAACCCGACTCCCGAATTGAGCCATGCGAAAATCAATTTCCGATCTCTAATTTTTCATCAAAGTCCCTTCCCTTTTCTTTGATATACCTACTTTTTATATCGCATCCAAAAACTCTACATTTATCAGAATTAGGCGGATAATCTGTATAATCTAATCTTGAATTGAAATTTAGCACTCTAATCTTTCTGGCTTTCTTTTGAAAATATCTGTACGCAACATACCTACTACTTGCTGTTAGAAACATCTAATCTAATAGATATGCACAGGCTTGTACTACATGCTATGAATAAATCGGAGTTAAAATAGGTACTATATTTGATTATGTATTACTGTGTAATACTATGTAATACTAATACTTATATATACCCTTAAATTAATAGATACCTTTATATCGTACTACTATGTATAATATCTACTAGGCTACCAAATACAGATTTTGTACCTTTGTTTACATTTCTTTACTGCCCTTTTAGCGGAATTAGGTACAAAATCAGACATGGTCCATTCCAAATCAGCCAAATACACAAAGCGAAGCCCTTCGATTTGCTAATACGTTACATTGTAGTATTAGGTATTAGTTAGTACTTGGCATTCCTAGAGCAATTTTCTAAAGACTCGGAGCAAATTGCTCCCTTCAAAGTGAGTGAAAGCTATACACATATAAGTTGCAAATATTTTGCTAATTTTTTTTCTAAAAATTCATTTCCAAGTTATGTTTTTGAAATTTTTGATTTAAGACTATTCAGAAAGGAATCGATGCTCGTTTCTTTTGTAAATCAATTGTAAACACTGTGTTTCAGATACTGGGTCTGGGATTTAAAAGGAATATAGAATGCATATATTCCTTCCTTTCTACTTCGACTTATTATTATGTACTGATATCTGCTAAAGAAGGCTAGCCCATTGTACTATTTTATGAAAGCCTTTCAGGAATGAAAATGAAGAGGAGATTTACATAACTCAACCCTTTCTTGAGATCAAGCAGCATTTTATAGGAAGATTGAGAGAGGGAGAGAGCACATGTACGCACTGCGTAAATTCCTTTAGATTCTTCAATCACCGGCCAACTAAACATTTTGACTCCCTCAAAGGGTTTCAAGAGGGTTCGTGGATACATAAATTGTGCAGGAGTCAATTGGAGTAGATTGAGGAAGGGGAATAAAGAAGTTGTAGTGGATGAATAGCCTTTTCCCGATACCCTTAACAATAAATGAATGCCTACCCGGAAAATGGAGTTTGTGAGTTTGCCTTACTTTCCCTTTTGAAAAGAGGATGAGAATTTGTCATTGGGCTGACAAAGGGAGAGCTAACGAGGATGGTTTAAACAAAGAAATACATTGAGCTTAATTAAAGATTTGGGCCATAGGTACGATCTATCGAATCGTACCTACTTTATATACCAAAGTACATTGGTAGTACGAAGGATATAATAAAACAATAAATTTCGAAACAAAGCTCGTGGGTAGTTAATTAAAGCAACATATGTATTGTAGTACTACAATAGCATATCAATGTAAATTTGTACAATACCTCCTTCTCCTTCTTTTTCTGGATTGAATCGCTTCCGTATGTATCCGATTAGCCGGGCAGGACAAGAGCCTTCTGGTTGACGATTTCTTGATCTTTTTTGCTGTCGTGGGCGAGAATAAATCTGACTGACAACACTGTACATTATTGGAACTCCCTCAAAGCAAGGTTCTGTATAAAAAATAAGAGAAAAAACAAGTGATTAATTTGAATAAAAAATTAGCATATATTGTAGGTAATTATGTAAATGGTGACATTGCCGAATTTCTCTCTATTTGCTCAACGGATAGCCGCTATCAGTAATAGGCGTGTATGCGCTTTATCCGGGTAAATAACGAACGGTTATTCCACCTGAATGGGCTTGGTTCTGGTGCTCAGAGCTCATAAATAACGCTTGGAGGATTGTCCTAGTCCAACCAGAGTCATTTAGGACACTATTATGGGGACATTTCCCAAGTCGAACCCCGGCTCTAACGAATGGGAATTGCCCCAACCTTTACCCCTTCTGAGAGATGTGTATTACGGCCATTAAGTTGGGTAACAAGGGAGCTGATTCATCCACTCTACGAGTACAATATGGATGTAGGTATATAGTAGATAGATAAGGAAATAGTCTAATGTTTTATACGGTGTAGCCCTTCGAGAACAAGCTCCTTTTTGTCGACTTTTCAAGATTTAAAGAAATTCGTAATTCCGATATAAATGTGTTTTAACCCATATAAAAACCAACGATTCCTTTTGCTTTCGTACGGATATTCGAATTTCGAATAGGCAGTATTTGCGGATAAAGCCACATCGTTCAACTTTCCAATCCAAAGATATGTATTATAATCCCAACAACCTTTCTCAACCTTAATTTCACTTTATCCACCTCGAATTTACACTTCAAATCCGAGTTCATTTCAACAAAATCTCCTCTCAAAACAAAACAAAAACCTAAACTCGTTTTGTTGTTAAAAACATGAATTGAATGCAGTTTTATATCGCATTGTATTCATAAATTCAAACTACTATAATGACTTTCTCTTCAATCTAAATATTGTACACATTTTTACACTTTATTGCTCAATCAAAAAAGTTGCATGTTTAAATATGAAATTCTACTATAATATTGTATTACATTTGATTGCAGATATTAATACAGTGCTCTCTCGATATAGCGTACTCGAAGGGCCGGTCAAAATTGGTCCGTTATATCGAGTAGTCCGTTATAAAGAGGTTGTTTAATACATGAAGGTATAGGGAAGGGGAATTTTTGGGGGTCCGTTATATCGAGGTTTCCGCTATATCGGAGTCCGCTATAAAGCGATTCCACTGTAGTAATATTAGATTGTTATTTGCTACTTTCACTTATGGATATTTACTTTCACTTTCCCATGTTCCTTCCTTTCTGTATAGGGATTGTGATTTGTGTATGCTCATTATTTTACATGTTTGAATGCCATTGTTCATTTTGCATTAATCAATGGATATGGCTGAATTACATATTCTGTAATCTATATTGAACGATATAAGATTCCTCTAATTCTAATCTAACTTTAGTAATATACGTAGTATCAATGGTACAATACCTACATATTGTACAATAGAAATTAGAAATACGTATTATATATTACAATACAAGCTGCCTGCTTCTTCGACTCCTAAGGTAGGTAGCTTTTGTTTTTCCAGATATATTATGACCCGGGTTGCCACCCCCTTTTATTGATTGACCTCAACTTGCTTTCCAGGCAAGATCTACATAGGTCAGATCTATCTAATCAATACGATCATCACGGGGCAGCCTCATTCAAAAGCTTTAGTGTTAACAATGCAAATCGATATGAAATACTTACTATGTAATAGAGTATAAACTATAAATATTAGGTATATATTCGAAGACCTCTTTTTAACATGTTATGATTAATGAATATCAGCAATAGGCAATGGAATTTGGAACCTTATGTTAAACATTGCATTCATTTTGTCATACTCATAACGAACAAAAGGCGCAAAAAGATATTACTCAACAGTTGCCAAAATCAGAGCGGGGCAGCTCTAACTTTGGTAAATTTTGTAGGGTCTGAAGGCTGAAGGGTGAATTTTTCCAAAGTTGGTCCAAGTTTTTGTATTAAAATGGATGGATTCATAAGTATGCTGCCAGGGATGGCATAATTTACATCTGTCTCCACTAATCCCCTTCTCATTTGGTTGGATCCTTTGTAAATTGCTTAATATCGCGCTCTTTTTCAGTGCAGTGGGAATTTTGGAATTAATCAAGGATTTAGTTTCAAGGATTTATTCATTTAGAGAAGGTAAATTAAAATTCAGAAATATTGACATAAAAATCCCAAGTTGGTTTAATTAAAAAAAATTGCGATTTTTATACGTATTATTATATTTATTGTATTTGATTTAAAAATAGGGTCTGAATTTAACTGATTTTTCAATTCATAATATGAATTTCATATACTCGTATGCTCCTTCATTAACATATTGGCCTGGTCTCAACAATGGGTGGATTGAGGAAACCATTTGGGCGGATGATTACTTCGGAGGCTCTCTCTCTTGTGAAGGATAATTTGGCCCTTACTACGAGAATTCATTGCAAATGGGCGGGTTTGGCGTTCATGAATAATTAAAATAAAGCTGACAAACGACTTACTTTATTATGCATATAAAATTTATAATAGGTAGGCCATTATGAGGATATAAATGTACTTCTGATTTTTAAATTTGATCATTTGCTATGCTGCAATTGGTGTGAAGATGTGAATAATTCAAAGAAATTACCTATATGAGATTTTGAATTGATTTTTTGATATCACGAATCATATTGGAAAGCTCAGATTCTGCTATATGGCTATGAATGACACCATTTCATTTAACTATCTCTCCATACATTTAAATCTCCTCCACTCTCTGACTTTTCACATTCCAGTTAATTGGGTATAGGAAATCTACATTAAATTCTAAAGGATATAAACTCAAATCCTATTTACAATAGTTTATGGGTCGTAAAATATGACCATTTCACAGATCATATCCATATCAATTAGATTAGCAAGAGTTTGCAAAGGACTGGCTTAAAGCTTAAACGAACAGTAAAATATATTACTTTGAAATTCAGATAGGAATGTAGAATTTGAATGAAAGGAAGCAATCTTTGAATAATTTCCTTTGTACCCTAGAATTGTTGCACTCCAATATTATTTCGTATGTATAGGAGGTTCAATATAACGAATGAATGGAAAAGGACATTTTAGATTCAATTTTTCTGTACAGAACCAGTTTCATTCCAAATCTCTTTTTCCTTCTTTATCCTTCTAGATAGCTACTAGAATGTACTAGTATATAATATTAAGATGTTAATCTAATTCAGCTTCTAGATTCCTAGAAGTTGAACGAGGAAAGAAGAGTTTGAGGATGAGAAAAAAGAGGATTTTTTTCAAATAAAATGTAGAAAGGACTCGGAAGTGAAGCGAGCAATAGTCAGTAGAAAGAAATGGATTGAACGTTTCAACTTGCAAGTACTATAAAATTTGTGGAATAAAAGCATAGCAAAAAGTACAAGGGTTGGATGTCATTTCATTCTTGCCAGGTCTCAGTTTCCTCTCTGTATGTGTGTGACTTAATTCAGAGTCAGGGCACACAAACCGTCTCCATCCCATTCTCCTATCAGGAAGAGATCTGTTCATTCTCTCGCACCCGACCGACCCAGCGAGGAAGTCGGGAGATTAGAAGAGGAGGAGGAGGCACTTCAAAGTGATATACTCGAAACATGTGAAAAGATATGCCTACGAATACTTTAGTGTATGCTTGAGGAATCCCCCAAAGAGAAGGCATTTAAGGACTCTATAATTAACCCGCCATCATATTTACCTGCCGCCTCCGAGATAGCATAAGTATTATTATTCTCTGATCTAGTGGTTCATTTTGTAATAACCCTTTTCTAAAATAATCACATTAAATTCTTTCATTTTATTACTTTTTCAATATTTTTAGAGCAAGGCACACACTCTTAACGAGTTTCATTATTTCAGGGAGCTCAAAAAATGCAACCTATGCAAAAGTAGGCCATTTTGCCCCATTCTCTATTGAAATAACATAATGGATCGGGATATTTTGGGAGAAAGTGCTTTCTCCAATGTCTTGAAATATATTAGTATTACCCTTACATTGTAATACCAACTTTATTATTAATGAAATTCATTATTAACATGGTTAACTCGCCTTTCTACTTAAATTATGCAAGTTTAATTCCAAAGATGTTTTCCTCTGACAGCCGCCAATTTACCGTCTAAATTCCCTTGTTCTCGAGCTTTTTTATGCCCAACTCCATCCTATGTTTTTGACATGCATGTTTATGTCTTTCCCTACATACTTTCCCTAATATATTAGCAAAATTTGAACTCGGCTCGCATACGGATATCTTATTGAATCCCAAGCCTTCCTTTGCACTCACATTATTAAAGTTGCGTTGATTAATCTTTTTAAATTCCAACTGACAAAAACAAGCAAATTAAAACATAAGCTCAATGATCGCCCCTTTTAAGTATTAGATATTTTATTTATTTAAATGTACATTTAAATTTTAAAAGATGTCTGAATAATCCCTGATATTTATCAAAGTAGGGCACTTTTGTCCCTTCTACGCTCTTTGGCATTTATGATGAAAAACAGGGTAGAAAATTGAAATTCATTTTGGATTATTTTAAATTGAATTATAAGAGTATCTATAAAATCCGATGAATCCTATAGGTATTGATTATCTCCAAATTTGTTACCTAAATAAAAAAGTTCCAATTCAAATACTGTAACCTGTTTTTAAATGTTTAAAATTTTCTTTATAAGTATTATTTTGGGGGACTTTAAAACTATCTTTCCTGATATCAGGGATTTCCGAGAGTCCAAAACTCCATATTTTGTAAATTCCTTTTTGACTTCTAGATTGAGATTTCATATAGAAATCAAAGGATTTTTTTTTACAAATTCTTTATTTACATCAAATCTTTAAAAAACCTGCAAATTTTTCCGGATCCTAACTCGTAGATTACATGTAACTCGTAGGTTACATGTTAAAGGGGAATCCTAATATTTTTCACAATTTACTATCGAATGGAAAAATAGTTATTCTCAATTAGGATTCAATACTTTTTCAGGGTACACGTAAGCTTGCTCAAACTTTCACCAACCCTTCGAGATCTTTTTATCTTTGAATTTTACAACCTGAACAATTTGCATTTCGCAAGATTTGAAGATATGGATTTGATTTACTTTTGAATAAATTTATCAAATAATCAATGTTGAATTTTTCTAGTATTTCAGAAATTCATTCTTTTTTGGAAAGCAAATAGGAAAATTATATATAGTATTTTTTTAAAAGAATTATTTATAGAATATTATGCATACTGTACAGCGAAGTAATGTAGATCAACTGAGGATTAATTTATGCAAATATTTAACAATTAGCAATGCTTAGCTCTTTACTAATAATTAAATTATACTAACGAAGACGAATAAAGTAAATTAGACAAAGTTCTTTATAAACATTTTTGATTACTTAAAAAGTCCGAGATATAAATGGAAAAACTTTCTACAATTAAAATTCTCACTTGCGAATCGAGTGGTTTTATATTACGATACTATGTAGGTACTTACACAGATCCTAAGGAGAATAAGGTGCAAAAAAGTCCTAATAATAGTAGGTACGATAACAAGTTTCCCTGCTTTTAACATATCTTATGTACATATCCTATTCGAACATTTTACAAGTTGCTCTTCAATATCTCCTCTCATCTACATATTCTTTCATAATATTTGCAGAATCGCATTAGGAATTAGGATCATCAGTTTATTCCATTACTACTACATAATAATACGTTAGAAGTAATACTAGTATACCTAGGCATATGTACAATACCTAGAACATGCAGACTTGTACAAATTCTTACTCGTACTATGTACAAGTCTGCATGTTGATGTACAAATAGATATTGTACTCGTAATACGAGTACGAGTACAATATCTACACATCTGTGCAAATGCGATATAATAAAAGTCGGCCGGGTTTTACATTGTCTCGTTTCGTGCCAACCAATGTGTGTTTGGAATTTGGAACTCATGGAATGAAATTCTCTTTCACTACACTAGAAAGTAGAAAGGAAAAAAACACTCGAGAGCTCGGTATTTTTTTATAAACGAGTTGATCTCGTTCCTCTATTTTATAACATATACAAATGAATATGAGAGTGAAAGTAAGGTTTGTTTTTTACCAATATGAAATATATTGGAGTGGAAAAATCTCTTTATGCCAGTAGCAATAGAAATTCCACTTGTACGCATCCTAATCTACAATAACAACAATTTTACCCGAATTTTCAGGTAAAAGTTTTTCATCCTCGACCTTTAAAACTTGTTTCCCCTGAGTTTGTAATATGATACTTATAGTTTAATTCAAAGCTTATACCTAACTCTATCTAGTAGTATATCATCATTTAATTATTTATATCGTAGTAGAATGGGATGGGAGGGAAGTTGGGTAAAACTTTGCAAGATTTTATTCCCAAATTTGAAAATAATTTAATTGAGTTCTTTAATTCCCCGCTGGACGTACAATCCACAAGTACCTGAGGGAATAAGACCGGAATAATCTTAAATTAAAAGCTAATTTGCTTCCACACTGGTTTTGAGTTTCGAATACCCTACTCTACGATATGAATTTGGCGAATTCCAGCATTAATATGTACTACTACATATACATATTGTAGTATACAGATATCTTTTAATACGAAACTTTGCACTAATGGTTGGGGTTTGTTGGGGGTACCATTTCAGAATTACACTTATCCCTATCTAGGATTGAAGCTAAAGTATGTATGTATTTGCTAGTTTGTTCAGTTTAAATGAAATAACTATTAAAAGTTACCCTTGCTTAGGCACTGCCTATAAAATTGCCCCAATTGGGGAAATAAACTTTTATTTTAAATTCCTGAAATGGACAAACTTTGAATGTGTATACCTTAAGGTATGTACTGAGGGTTTGTACGATAAGCAAAAATATTACACTGCACAGCCAGTAAGTTTTGAGCATGTTATATTACGCCTCTGGCGTGAAATGACATGTGCATCAATCGTGATATTCATATCAGTATGTATACGGATATTTATTTGACGGATATTTATTTAGAAAAAGTCTCATATTTGCAAATTTCAATTTATTGGATGCGCTAAATCTTCCTCAAGTTAAATTAGGAGGAAAATTAAAATTCATATACTCTAGTCTGTATATATGTAAGTAGGGGCATGCCTAAGGATAAGTATTTATGATACATATATGCAAGTACCCCCATTCCTAGTTTTGATAAGTTCTTATTAAAGTTTTTATTTTTTTTCAATTTGTATTTTTCCTAAAAAACAGACTAGTGCTAATAAAATAAGCCTTGTTTGATAGTTCAAGACAAAGGATTACCTCAGGGATGTTCTTGTCAAGAATCCAAGTCTACTTATTATTGCCCATGGGTTATTATCTAAGAGTTTTTCCTCCTGTCTGGGATCCTTTTTTTGTGTTCACGTCTGAATTGAGAGGTAAATTCGGATTGACTTGGATTATCGAACTTGCAAGTTTGCGATTTTTCCGGCGATAAGTTCACAAAGTTCAAATGCTTTATTACACAAAGTTATAGGTATTATCTTTACTTATCTTCTTGATTTATCCCCCACTTTTTTTATATATCAATTTTGAGCACAATCTGAGAGAATGAAAAGAGTTAGTGTATTTGTGTTCGCCACTATTTATTATATACAAAGTAATATATACTCGCTGTGAGTGGAAATTGATTTAATTTGACAACCGGAAGAATTTGAAAGTACTTGGGATGAGCAAAGCTGATTGGCAAATGATAGCTGTATGTTTAAATGGTCAGAAATCAGAGGTTAGATTGTGGTGAAAGGCTGGGTGGGGGATGTTGATCTTTTCCAACTTCTTTTCTACAGATAATACCAATAATTTTACTAGTTTAAATGTGATTGATATACGAGTACAACTTGTTATGTACGCGATTCGGTACGGTTTATTTGCACGCGGGTTTTCCGCCGAGTCCGTGTAAGACTCTGGGGAAAGCTGGATCTTTCCTCTCTCTTTTTTGGTGAGGCGAGAGGATTCAGCGACGACTCTATTCAATCCACTTTTTCCCAAATACTTACTGCTCCCACTACTGCTAAAGGAATGCATATAAGTGCATGAAGTTTTCCACAAAACGGCTCGGGTTTGGGCCAAAAAAGAGAAACTTGCACTTATGTTTGCACTCAGGGAGGGCATTTCTGCCTTCTTCTCTCATCCCAATTGTTTTGTAGTTTAGCAGGATCCGATAAAAGCGAGGCCTTTGCTAATGGCATAAACGCTCCAAGAGATGAGGGCTCAATTCTGAATTGGAGGAGAGCAAAAGGGTTAGAGGATGGGAAAAAATCATTGCTTTGTTCTTCCCGAAATATTGGGCCATGCGAATTCCACTCACGATATGGAACTTATGGGTTAGGAATTGGAGCATTCGAATAGAGAAATCATTTCCAAAGTCATCCGCATTCTCACAGCCTCCGGGTTTCTTCGATATTTTATTTGTGTGCCCCCGGTATGGCCAAATGATCTTTAATGGATATCAAGTAGGCACTATTTTAATATGTAATATGTGGGTAATATGCGATATTTCGAACGGAAAATCAAATATACATATCCGTATATTCCATTCTATCCGTTAAAGTATACAAATACTTAATCTGTATTACAAAATAGCCTTTCTCTATGTGTCGAATATGAATTTGAAACTCTGTTTTTGTGTCTTTGCAGATAAAAAATAAAACATTTTTTTAATCTTTCAATCTTCAGGATATTTGAAGCATGTCAAATCTTATTGGTGTATATACCATACGAGTATGCCAAATTCTCAATATTTTAACTTTGCAATCGATGCAATTCATAAACCGACAGGCATCTTTATTTAATCTTACAAGGCCTGAGCAATTATTTAGAGTACTCGCACTACAAAGTACCTAATCTTATAGGGATATAATCTAAAAATGAAATTAATAATACAATGGGATTTGAGATTATCAGTATACGCATTTTACGACGATACATAGATATATTATACTTTATACATACCTATATACGTACTACATATGTAGTACGTACCTTTATACAAAATCTGCCAAAACCCGATTTTGCTAATTACTAACCGGATTAATGTCAACCCATTTCTCCACTCGGACTAATTGGCCATCCGAGTTCTCCAAAGAGGATTATTTATGACCGAACTTTTAGCAAGTTTCCCCTGATATCATTCGAATACACAGAGAAAATGCAAGATCTGATCTAATTAAAAGAGTGAGAGAATAAGAGAGCTATAGCCTTTGAAATTAGCCTGAATCCAGTCAAACTCAAATGCTAAAATTAAGTACTATCTACTCGTAGAGTAACTACTACCCTCATACATATATTCCAATGTGCTTTTAAATTAATCCCTCAATTGGATAAACATAAATTTCATATCTATCCAGCTAATCTTAAGAAATTTTGTGTTTTCTCTGGGTAAAATACAGATATTAACTAAAAATTATCTGTTTTTATTAACTTTGCTATAATGAGGAGAAATCTTTAAGTTATATTTACAATACTTAAAAAAATTGATTATAATATATCCGTATCTTAATGAATTATTAATAAGATCTTCTTCAAAGCATTAATTTACATGTTGCGCCCTATGTTGCGTCCTATGTAGGTACTACTTAAAAATGCAAAAATGCTACTACTACATACGTACATACAAGCTACAATACCTTTGGCTCCTGAGATAGCTTTTGTTGATTTGCTTATCATCCTATTTCATCTTCTCAGACTGACCTATCCCTTGTCCACTTCCAAAAACAGACCTACTATTAAAAAAATATTTACCAGAATCCAAAATTTTCAAAATTACAGCTGCTCTGCGTCAAAAGTAGTAATTTTTAATATTGATATATATAAAAACTATTTATTAAACAGCTTCTGTCTTTTCATTAAAAGATTGCCAATATGACACAGAATTAAAATATGACAATTTGATTTACTTAAGAGAACGTTATTATAGTATACGAGTAGTTATACCTAGACTACTACTACATAATACCTGGGAGAGCCAGGATGATATCGTAAAATAAATCCGAGATCCTATCAACTCTTCGGTTTGGACCACCTATGATTTCTAGCTATAAAATAAATCCAAGTAGAATAAAACAAATAAAAACCTTTACCTGGAAAATAGAAGAATAAAAAAGATTCTTTCCTACTACAATGAAAATAAAAAGGCTTGGACGTGATTAAATTGAGAACTGCTGAGGAGTATAAATAATTGAGTTGAGGGTGTTTGTGGCTTAGGAATTCCCTCCGCTTTCAGCACATAAGTATTATATAAAGATAATTTGGGAAAGCAGGAACGATAATCAGGAAAAAATCTCGTTAAGCTTTCTTTCGATGGCACATTGGTGCTAAAACTTACACGAATATTATGAAATGAACAGAACACTGCACTGGTTATAAAAAAGAAGCCAGATATATTATTCAATAAATACAATAAATAGGTATTCCTGTAGTAGGCACGAATACCGATATAAGTATAACACAAATATGTATTGCAACAAAACCATATAAAAATTAATTATTTTAATTAAATACGTATATATTAATTTCTAAAACTAAAAATATCCTCATTCCACAAGTACAATATACATTCTACTAATAAAATCTCTCTAATTTTGACATAATACATGCTCCGAATTTCATCTAAACTACAGTAAAATAGAGTATCTAATATAGTACCTATCATAAAATTGTTCTTACGATTTCCGATATTTCTAAAGATAATACAATGAAAAATGGATAGGATAGAAGCTAAAAAAAACTACTCTAAAAACAATTGGGGTCACGTAAAAGTGTTGATTGCACTTGGGGATTGGGAAGCTTCTGAACTTTAATGGAAACTCTTTTGTAGTGTATTGTAGAATTAACTTATAAGCACTACAGAGGAGTTCAAAGTCATTCTAGTCCCAAAAATCCCGAATTCAGAATGAAAGAGCTTCGTTAAGGGCCTGTTTTATTATGTGGATTAACGTCTGCCCATGAAGACTGGAGGGAATTCAGTTCAGTTCCGCATCTAAATGCCCGCATTTTGAGAAAAATGTTTTCAAAATTATATTTTTCAGATTATTGTAAGCACTTTAAGTACAATACTATATGATAGCAAAATGTAAAATATTCATATGTAGGGAATGTGCTTACATATGAGGTATGCTTACAATACTTACGGGAACATTTTGTGGCAGGGTAAGCCTTCCCAACGTAGAAGAGATCGGAGCATCACGTCAAATGTCAACTCTGGCGGGATCTGAGCCATTATAAGACGAAGGCCCACACTTTAAGGAGGAAACAAAAAATGCAAAATGTCAAAATGAATTATTAGATATACTATGAAAAAATATCAAAAATAAATTCTATCCATCAACTTTTTCATAAAATAAATACGAATGGTGAAAGTGACAAAAGTTTGGATAGATCCGGAAACAAATTTCAAATTTGATATCGTATAATACTAATCCTAAGAGTAGTATGTATACATATTTGTGTGCATACATATAATTATACTTGTATTATTGTATTATGTACTCATACAATGAAATGAATCTTGTATTCATATTTAATTAAGAGAGAAGCATAGAACAATTTACGAGTTGTTTTCCAGTTGCTTGCCTGGAATAATTTGTATGATATTTGGCGAATTTTAATGTCAACCATTTGGCGTTGTGCCTCTCTTTTTCAATCATTTTATAACCATGCATATGTTCCATATATTGCTTATTTTATAATACTACTACTACTAGGTACATACATAGTATTACTATTACATATGTACAATACTATTGTATTGTATATGCACATGTTGTATATTACGATATTAATTATTATAATTACAATCCATAGGCATATCTGCAAGGAATAAGGTTGAAAAGCTAATTTGTACGACTACTATCAGTCTAATACTAATTACCTACTCTTGTACTACTACTACAATACTGTGATCTACAAGGGATTTTGTAATACCTACTCTATACCTAACTACGATATTTTGATCAATACTGCTAAACTAATACAATTTATAATTTAGATTAAAATGTAGCATTTAGCCGTATTTTAGCGATGAATTTGTTTTAATATAAAGGTTTCATTCAATATGATTAGCTTATAAAATTTTATCGACGCTTAGTTTAAGTGTAACAAGTAACATCTACTAACACCTAAAAAGTTGTGAATGTATCGTACATGAAATAAGATTCCCCATTGAAACTTTTTCTTACACGCTATGTATAAGTACAATAGCTAGTATAAGTATTATGTCGAGTGTCAAAATATAAATTGAATTACTTTGAAAGAAGGGAAATAATGTATAAGAGCAAAGTTTTCTTTTTGGGGAAAACCGAAAAATGTTCATGAATAAATGCTTCACATTCGCACTTTTTGCAAAAAAAAATGCATTTTGCCTCTTTACATTGAACTTTCCTTCGGGTAAAATAACATGAAAATGTTTTTGCTTTCCCACTGGCTAAAAGTCATTATTCTCCATCATAAAAATCAGATTGGGAGCTGGCCATTTCTTGAAAGGAATCATCCTTTTATTTCAAAAAGCATTAAATAGTACACTGTAAGTTTGTGGTACTAATCCCAAGAACCAAAATAATAAAGACTCTTGACCTTTAAGCATTTAGAAGGAGGCGGTAAGAGTTCATGTTTTGATTTTTCACATAAATACACATTCGCAAGCGGAAAAGGCAATAATATAAAAGTTTAATCGAGAAGAAACACTACCATGTACTGTAAAGATACTGGAATATACCCTGAAAGATTGAGAGCAGAAAATCAATGAAAAATGAATTTCTTTCCAAGAAAAAAATAATCCAAGCGAGTCTTTAATTGTCGGTCAAATGTTAAGGGGCGATATAACATGTATTCTTAACTTTACTTCCAGATATCGAGTATATCAATAGCAGCTGGATATATGTATTCTATATGTATTCGTACAATAGGATAGGAAAAGTTTCGCATGTCTCCCCGCACGCTGTAATCAAGGAAGTGAAGCAAGTTTATGTGACAAACCTATTGATTCTGGCAGAAACCGAGTAGAGTCCTTCTTTCCCCGCCGTCCGGTCCAGATCCTAAAACTCTCGGAATTGTTTTATATTGCGGAATAAGAATAAAATCAAGACAGACATACTTGGCAGTATAAAGACCAGATGCATTCAAGTGCTTTAGGATTTCTACTCCAAGCATTTCCGATATTGAGCAGAGCCCTCACCCCATTGTTAACACTGCCCGGATCCTCACCAAGGGCTCTCGAAGAAATCTCCTCCTCTCCCCCTGTTGTATTTCCCAATGGTGGTCGGAATAAAATGTCAATCATATTTGGTGAAGGGACCTCTTCCTCCTTTTTATTTGAGACGCTTCTCGCCTTTTGCTCAGGATCAGTCCCTTTAACTAGATTGTGGATCTGGCTTAAGAGGAACACCCCAAAAGACATGAATAGGAAAGCTGTAAGGGAGTTTTCGTGTTTTCCGGTTACAAGCGAGGTCAAAGGGTTGGCGACTAAAGATGGTTTTTCGTACATTCGATTAAGTTTGGTTATGAGGGAGCCTTCTTCATTCTTATTCACAGTCTCATTGATCATCTATTCCATAAATAGGATAAATTGCTTAATGGCTCACATAAAATAATTTACTTATGTATTTTAATAAAATTAACCCGAATAACTCCTTGAACATCAGCCGGTTCACTCTGATTTGTTCGCCCAAAAAAGTTCATGGCCATGTCGAAAATATCACCGAAATTAAGGGGTGTCGGTGGTCCCTCCCTTGAATTAGTCTCAGCACTTTCCTCCTCCTCCTCTTCTTCCTCTTCCACATCTCTTTCTGCATCCTCGTCCACTTCATCCTCATATTCATAAAAACTCCCATTTGCATCCTCAACCAATTCTTCAAATTGAGTCTGCTTATTTTGTGTCTCTGGGATTTTGGGAGTATATGTTTCAAATAAATCCTTTGGGGGCTCAGAAGACTCATCTTGAACGGATATGATGAGAGGCATTGGAACAACTCTGGCTCGGTTGACAGAGGATGGAGGGACTGGGTAGGAATGCTGGAATGGACTCACAGAGGTTTTTGAGGGGATCCAAAGGAGCCTACCAAAATCATTTTTATCAGCCGATGGACTGACAGGCATTTCCGGTTTCCCAGTTGTGGGCCCTGGAGTGATTTTAAGGTCCTTATGAACCAGCCCGCGAGATTGTGCAAAATACATTTCAAGCGCGGGGCCAAGTTTCTTTTGCTCCTCTATATTTTGGGCAATCACCTCTGGGTTCTAAGATTGAAAAATTCTAGTCATATAATGCTAGTTTAATAAAATATTTCCCTACCTTTCGGATCCCAGAGGGGATTTCCCGATGATGATAAGATGTTTGCCCACCAGGAATTCCACCATTGATTACAAACACTATTGCAATGAGACATCCTACAAGAAGAATAATGGCTAATAATGCTGATAATAATTTCGAGATTTGGATGCCCACTCCATCATTCAAAGGCTCTTCTTCCTTCCCTGAAGTTGAGACTTGATGATCAATTTCTCGTCTACCCCTCATTTGGGGTAAACGAGACAGAATATCCCCGCGTTGAGCCAGCTTGGTTAATATCAACTTTTCCTCATAATAGAAAGTTTCAAGTTTGCTGGATAAAAATACTCAAAAAACTACACACTTGAAAAGTTTTATAAAGCTTTTATAAAAATCTTTTTTTGAAGATGAAAGGTGCAGAAACTTTTGAAATTTTTTTTCTCCACCTGAACCCAGGTATAACTCAAAACTCAAGTATCCGTATGTGAGGAGCAGCCTTCCCCAATTGCGCCTATTAGAACACTGATTTTAACGCGACGAAGAGACCAACTTGAAAATATCCTTTCTCACGTTTTTGCAAACATTCATCCCTGTAATACAATTTACTACAAGACATACGTCAGTATTTGGTTGCGTACCTAATAATAATTGAGGGTGTAGGAGTAAACCTATAAAAAAGCCGTAACTTTTAATTTGCCCAGAGCAGTTAGTTAGCCAGGAATGAGTTACGTGTACCTACTACTACATATAAAATACAATACTACTTGGATTTGATAGGAAATAACATTGTGTATTTAAACACTAGTACCTACTTGGGATCTTATAAGTCCCTATCTGTATGCATAATAAGTGCAGAATATTGTAGAAGCCAAAGTTTTTCATTGTTAGATAGACTCTAGGAGAAAAGGATTAAAAGAATTAAAACAAACGTCAGCAGCCGCCTTTTTCCACTGGTGATGGGGGATGGGCAGCTTCAGTCTTTGAATTAAATGGAAACCTGAGGATTCAACCAAAATCAACAGAGCATGGCGTGGAAACCGTTGCCATTTGTCCAACTTCATTCATACGAGAGCCCCCTTGATTTTCTATTCTTCATAGAATAACCGTACGAGTAAGATAAATTGTACAATCCAACATTTTAAGGATTATACAATTTTTTAAGCCGAATCCAAACCACAAAATACAAACGACAAACAATGCATAAGGATATATTCATTTCATCCCATCTTTCACTAAAAAAGGATGATAAAAACAATCCTTTTTCATGAAATCCGAATCTCCTCTTCCCAGAACCTTTGAACAAAAATATCCGCATATTTTGCCTACCATTTATCTTATTACACAACGTTCTTGTATTGCTCAAGTAAAAATGCGGATATTCGATTTAAAACAAACTTTTTTTTTTGAGAATTGCCATTGACTCTTTAAGCTGCGCAAAATATTAATTTCTACTGAATTTATAAAGTTGAATGATTTTAAGATCCTATACTTACGATTCTACGAATAGGATATAATAATAGTTATCACTTATCATTGATCAAGAATAGAAGATAAGCTATATAGTAATGGGAAGATAGAGTTGCAGTTAACTATTGGAATACATTATATTGCAATAGAGTTTTCAATGACAAAATTCCGGGCAATCTCAACCTTTTTTTCCGCGATACATATCGCAAATAAATCCCTAGAAGATGAATTGATGCATTGGGTTTTATCAATTTATACTGCTCTAGCAAAATCCGTTATTTCGGAAGTCTCCCTCCTGGACATATCCGCCTTGTCCCATAATTATTTATGATGTCTAAAGATATGTTATACTCGTATGCTCAAGAAAATGAGTTTACAAATGTCTCATATTGTAAATGTATTACAATACCAACCAGACAAAGGCATTTAAGTTTGTAGGTACTTTGAATTGTGTATAAAATATGTATGGTTGTGGACCCCATTAGGAGATGACAGAGGCATGTCCATAATTTATTTCGCAAATGGCCTGAACTTCCCCCCCAATTATCCGTCACTGTCCCTTTTTGATACATTACATTATTACATGATACATTATTTCTTGTAAGAAATAATGTATTATAAATGGAATACAAGGATAAAAATAAGTATTGATCATATGATAAATGACATCTATACAGATTGGGAACATTTCCAGATGTAGTAGTAATTCATTTTAATCTGGGTCTTTTTAGTCCGTTTTCTCAATTTAAGGAAAAAAGGGCTATGGTATTCGATATGTCTGTCCGTCTGTCCGACATCAATCTAACTCTCGAACGCCTTGGCCGATTAACCTCAACTTGGTACACATGACTTACCTAATTCAAGTTCGAAGATGGATGTCAAAAAGAAATTGCAGAAATTAGGAATGCCTACATATTCGGATTTTTAGCCGTAATGTATTCTTATGAGAAGAAAAAATCAAAAAAAAATTGGTTTGTGATATTTAAGAGATTGGTCCGAAAAAAAATAAAAATAAAAATGACTACCCCGGGGTCATGGGAGGTCAAAAGCCGAATTTAGGGTTTTTCAAATTTTTTGTCCTTTTGATGGGGAATCTGAATTTGTTATTTAGTAAGAGCAATATCTGTAATGCGGTTTGGGTGAGAGGTTATTTACTTTTACAAGATGAAAGTTATACATTAAAAATTTTCTCAAAATGAGAACATACTTTCTATACGTTTACCCGTTTTATTTAAGAATTCATCGGAATCTTATTTATGCAAAGATTACAGAGCAAATTATACATAACTAATTAACCTAAAGATTAAAATATGTAATATTTGAATTCTAGACTCATTTCAGTTAAAATTAGAGAATTTGTAAAAACTAAGTTTCCCATACGGGACACTTTTTTCTCTAGAACATTTGTACCATCCTCTTGTGTGGCCATGTAGTATTTACTCTTGTCGTAATTGTGATTCATCCAAACCAGGTATCCGACACTGATGAATAGGGAAACCAGACCGATAGCCATGATGCCCTTATTCTGCAAAAAAACAATGGCCATTGATTAGATCACACTTTTTTGGCGACATATAATACATGTGGAATACATGGATGGTACTACTAATTTAAAAGAAAGGCCAATCTCAGCTTGACAATTTGCATGCATTGCTAGCCTTTAAAGATCTCGTATAAGTAATAGGAAAAGCATCGCAGGTACAATATAAGTTATCTCCCAATGCACATCTGTCATTGGATCTGGGTTTTTGTCAACTCATCATTGATTCATTGACATTGAGATACATGTGCTATACTGCAAAGATAAAGGTGCACTCTTCTGTGCAGTGCAAATATCTGTAAATGAATTTGACTCTTCAAAGGGCTTCTGGGAAAGGAATTCAGGGCAAACTTCCAGACCAGACATATTGTAGGTACTACGATATCCCTAAATGTCAAGGGTTTTTCAAGTTTGATTAAACTTTAAAAAGGTAGGTTTACTTTAAGGTGGTATTCAGAGACCGTAAAAGGTCCATCTTATTCTTTTTGAGGTATCCTACTACCTAATACTACCGAATCCGTAAATTCTTTTAGTTAATTCTTACAGGTTTCACATAGAGCTCAAAGTTGACTGCTCGAAATACACTGGTGGATTTGAGACTCCGAATTCCATCACCTGGAGCTGCTGGAGCGTTCTGAGGTGCCTTATTCTCAGTGGGATTGGACATCTGCAATAAGAGAATATTAATTTTTTTGAAAAAAAATACTTTGGTAAAATTAGGTACAATAAATTAATCATTAACAACGGTTTATGGTCGTGACCGGTGACCTTAATTTTGTACCAGATCAAAAGAATTTATCATCAACAGGAGAAATTAAAAAATAATGACCCTGATGACACCCATAATTTGAAAATGGAAAGAATTCTTGCACAAATTCAAAATAAATTCATTTCAAATGTCAAGCCGAATTTTTATTAGAATTTTGCCGACTTATTTAAAAGTTACTAATTGGAATTAATTAAGTCAAGTGACCCTTAATAATCCCCTTTAATAATCTCCCATAATAAAAAACTCCACCATAATTAAGATACCTAAATTGAAAAAGTTGAAAAAGTACCTTTGAAACTTGAAAAATTTGCAAACTTTGTTTTGTGGTTATTGCGATAAGTAAAACGGTCTAATAAAAATATTTTTGCTAATTAAAGGATCTGGTATGTAGTAGAAGAATTAACACAATCATTTAACTTGATTAGTGAGTACTTAATTAGTCTGATTAAATTTTAATTATGTTTTTTGTGGTTTTTTGGTGTTTACAATTTAAAAATTTTGTCAAAACTCCTTACCGGTCATGGACTCTCTTTATAGGCTCTACATTTCATTTTGGGGCTAAATGGAAGGTCTCAATTTTCAATTCAATGCAATGCATATGCAGAAATAATTAAATTATTAAAATTTAATAATAAAATATAATTAATTAGGTACTAGACTACTAATTAGTAAGTGGTATTACCTACAATCTTTTTTAAAACATTCACAATAAATCACTTACCTAATGCATTTAAAAATTCAAAAATTCAAATTATTACTCTTTTATTCCAGAATCAAATCATAAGTGATATAATTTCAAATGTAAATTAAAATATGTAATTTTTATTTATCTTTTAAAAAGATAATGTATATCTTATTGCTTTCAAGGCTTTAAGCAATTGGATACACCGCCCTAGAGGCTATCCCACACTTGTTCCCATTATTCCGCTCCACTTTGATGTAGCCTCGATCACCCCAAGTCTTTTAACATAAATTAAAACTATATTATATCGGAATGCTTAATTGAATATTTGACCACTTACTGCCCCCCAAGAATTTTTCACGATCCAATAGTCATCAGATCCTTCTCTTCCATATCCGACGACGAGCATAGCATGTCCCAATCTGCGATTATTGCATCTGGGGTTTTTGTATACCCCTCTCTTGTAGGAATTGAAATTTCTATCCGCCACCTAATTGGATATCCGATTAATTTATAAATAAATAATAACCATTTAATCTTACATCCATGGCCATGGCCACTGGACCGACCGATGCAACTATATTTTTCAAGTCCTAATAAAATTTGAATCGAATATTCTATTAGATTTAGAATTATATTCCTTTACAAGGAAGGCAGGAAATTAAATTAAAGTTTCAGGCCATACCTCCTCATCTCCTGACTTTGTTCTATGCCACTTGGACACGGTAGCCACCTTACAATCTTCTTTAATTCTACAATCTCCATTTTTCCCCCTAAAATGTTAATCCCCTTTTAAAGTCATCGTTCATTTAAAAATTAAAAATCATATAATACATACTTAATAACATACATAGATTATATGTAGATATCTATATTAGCTTATTAGGTAATTTATATACCGATATGGTTATATACCGATATATAAATCAATTTTTAGCCTATTTTAACAAAATAATTACTCGTAAGGGTAGCAATCCTCGGTGTTTTGACCCTTTGCATTGATTACATGATCGTATCCCCACTCCATCCAAATACCCTCTCCACATGTATCATATCCAGGTTCTGAAAAAAATGCGGATATAATGGAAAAATGAATTTTTTTATTCTATAAAAGCTTTCCATACTCCAACAGTCCACAATCTGCTGCTCGGATAGAATTTCGGTCTTTTTGGTTTTTTTCCAGTTTGCCGTCTCAATTGCACCAGTCTATATGATACATATGTGTGTATGAGGATTAATGAATTACAATAGACACATATTAAAATAATTATTTAATTGATTTTCAAATTATTACTCCGGCAAATACTGCACAGCTTCCACATTGACGTTGATTTTTTACTGGGGTGACAGCTCCCCTCTCTAAACGCCAATCATTTTCATCTGGAGCATTTTGACGTGGAGCAATTTCAATCGTCAGATCGTGGTACCATCTGGTGTTATTCTCCACAGGGATACCTTTCATCTTATCAAACTCCCCATCAGTCAAGTCACTATACTCATTCACACCTAAAATACGATAGGTACATTAGAAAATACAAATATAATATTTATCAAATTTATTATTTACCCAAGCTGAAAGAATGTCCTTGTGCATTAAATGATCGGATGTGATTGACTCTT
>JAAZTK010000285.1:0-23914 GCA_036507255.1 Megalothorax incertus | reverse complement strand
TTTCCTACCTTTCAATTGCACACCTATTCAGTTATAACTTACTGCAGTCCTCAAATGTATTTATTTTTAGATATGAAGGAGGAGAGGTGAGGAAACGCTGGAATTCTTATTTGAGGATCCCCAAGAAATAATAATGCTAATTACCCCGAGATTTGAATAGATTTGCAGACGGGGAATGATGAGTCGGCAATTTGGATTTTGGAGAATGTAGAATTAGATGCAAAAAATACGAATACGGTCAAATAAGCTACCTTACCGTAGTATTACATATTCGATTAAGGAAATCTCGGGAATTTGCAATTGTGCTACTCTGTTTATTTAGCTGAGTAAACCGATCAGGAAGGCTTTTTGCGAGGATTTGCAGTATACGAAATTCGAATATATTTTTCTTTAGCAAGGTGTAATTGAGATTATTAAAAGGTCTAGAGATTGGCCTTTATTAAAGCCGGTAAAATTTTGCACGCATTCCCAAGCTAGGTTATGTTTGCTTTAAAACTGTAATTTAGTAAATTCAAGCTCAGATATCTGATATGGGTGGATAAAAACTATATTTAAAAGCTTTGTAAAATGTGTAAATTGGGCAAATTACAATTTAATTCAACCTTATTTCATTCATCAAATTATACCTACAACTTGCAAGCTTTGATTTAATGCTGGGTTTTTACGATAGCTAGCCATCCTCCTGCTTTAATCTACTATAAATTAAATGTAAGTATCGATCGCTTATATAATTTTATATTTAAAATAGCCTTTGATCTATTTGGCCAATATGAAATTATGAATCCTTCGAATATAAAAATGATTCGAATCTGATTTAATAAGTAAGTCAACTAGAGGATTTTTGTAGTGAAATTAAGGTCTCGTAATCGAGGCATTTAAAGAATTAAAATGATTTAATACACGTTAAATGACTTATATGTGCATATCTTATTTTTATACCTACTGATCCTGAAGAACAATTTACAATTGTGGATAGGTCATAGGATTATATCATTAGGTACCTACAGAGTGAATATTCGAGTAGTCTAGTATTATATACCCATGTGTGAATCTTAATCCTTTAAAAACGATTCAATGAAAAAGGTAGGTACCTATTGATATCTATAAAGAATAAGGGCCACATTTTAAAGAATCTACCCAGAAATTGAACAAATTGGTAGCAGGTACCGCGAGGGGCTTTATGACTCAATTTGTCCAATGAAATGTTACACCCAGGGAGAGATATTCTCCTCCCCTTGCTTTTCAAGTATTTTAAGTCTCCCTTTGTTTTGACAGTTGGAAATTGTTGGAAGGCGGCTCTTTCGCTTTTTATTTCAAAATTAATTAATCTTTTAATTATTTACTTCATCAGAATGTACTCATCAACTTTGAAGTCTCGGAAATCTGACTACAATTTGAGGCGTCTTCCAAAACTTATCATCAAGAAGACTTCGCCTAAGAAGAGGTATACTAATCTAAATTATCTTCACTTACAGTCCTATTTAAAAAGTTGATTAACATTTATTATTCCCATTTGACAAATTAGTGGGGATGTTAAAAAGACGAGTACAAGGCTTTCGGAGAAGAGAAAGGAGAAGATTAGGGAATTCAAAAGGATATCACTTGCGGAGAATGAGGAAAAATACGGGTTATTTTTAACTGACAGATGGAAAGCATCCCTAAAAATTTACATGGACGATCCTGCCGTGACCCTAGCTGACATTGACCGATGGATTAGCACAAAGACCCATGCTTGGATTATTGAAGTAAGTTTCATATTACTGATATTTAAGATTTTGCTTGGTTAATTTTGATAACTTGTTTTTTCTTATTTCCTCAAGAAACCCCAGCATCCAGCAACTCGACAGGCTCAAGTTCCAATCCAAAATTTGCCAGAAAAGGACCCAAAACCTATAATACGAGTCGGAGAACAAAATGATCATATCCCTGGTCCAAGCACCCGCGAATGTTACAAGCCTAAAACTTCAACACCAAATAAATATGACTCTTTGGAGAATAATGCACTAGAGTTCTCCGTTTCAACTGTTGCCTATCTTAGCAATAGACTTTCAGGAATATCTTTAAATACTTCTTCCGATTTAATTAAACTCGTCAAATCTAAAGAACACTCCGTCATTAATATTGGGGTGAGAATTTTAATTTTTAAATACCAATTAAATTTTAAGGTTTAATTTTTTCAGGATTCTAGTACAATTTCACACGAGGTGACAGCGAGCAATGGAGAGGATGAAGAAAAAGAAGAGGAGGCAGCCTCAAAAAGTGATTCGGATTTGTTGGATTTGGTAAGCGAGCTATCCGTGTCCATACGAGTAAGAAGAGGAATGAGGGGTTCGCTTACAATTCAGAGACGCAGATTTAGAAATTCTACCTCTTCCCCCTATGAGCCGATCTCAACTTCGTCATCTTCAGGTCATGGGTCAAGCAATGTTTCAAGTTCTGATCAGTCAAAGCCTGTACTTGAACTAATGGTGCCAATCAGCCATGATTCTGGAAATTCCGAGGAGGAATTTGTTTCTGCCCCCTCAAGTCCCCAGGTATCTCCTCCATTACCTAAATCATCTCAAACTCAATCGCATAGTCAAGAACACACTGAAGATGACACAGATTATGAGAGAGAAGAGATTCTTGACAAAGCTCTCTTTGAAATAAAGGAGATGATAATGAAGCCAAAATCCAATGGGAAAGTGAATCCGAGAGCACTTCGGCTCATGAACATTCTAAAGGACATCATAAAATATGCCGACCTTAATTCTGGTGTAGAAATAGATCCAGAGGAGCTAATTGATAAGATTTCGAAATAATTATGTTGTTGATATTTGATATTTGCTCTTTATTAAAGTGTTAATTAATTTAAGATTATGTGCATATAATATGTTGTTAGATTACTTTATTAATGACTTTAATTGAATTGAATTGATGAAGTAAAATTTAAGTATAAATATGTATTACTAGTATATCTTTTTCTGCATGCATGCATGTGCAGTTGCATGCATGTGCAGTTGAATCTAATTACTTTATTATTTTGTTATGAATCATGATATGTTATGTCATTGTCATTACTATTAAGCATTCTAAAGTTTAAAATTTAATAAACTTAAAAAATACTGATATTTGCAATCAAAAAATCCAACGCAGTGAATTGTGTACAAAATACATTTTTATCAATTTAAAATTTAAATTCATAAGTGCAGTGCAGTGTAGACCGTTACGGGAATTATTGGAATATCAAACTAGTTAATTATCATCTGTAATTAAATTAGAATTTTCAAATTAATTGAGGTTAATTTTGATTAGGTAGTACGTACGCAAAAAGAACGGTCTGAGTGCCAATAAACCTAAATCCCGACCCTATATTATATGGAGGGAACTCGTCTTTATAGGGCTTTTAGAATTTGAAAAATTGCAACGAAAAGATCTCAAAAATTATTATTTTTAGCTCAAAAATTGTTAAATTTTGGTAATTACTAATTATCAAATCCTCACTGCTCAATTGGTAGTTTCTGGTTTAATTCCGTGTCGGAGGAAGTATTTCCAGTTCAATCCAATTCGGTCAAGCTCAATTTTTAATTAAAATGTAAATCCGCATTTTGTGTATATTCGTAATTTCGTAGCCGGCATTGTTTTTCGACTTTCCTAATTATTTTTTCTTATTTTGTATGTTCCTATTTTAGAAGGCAAAATGCCACCACCATCAAGGCGAAGGCTACAAAAAAGGGCAGCTCAAACCCCGGTCAAGGGCCCTTCAAAAAGGCAGAGGGAGAGTTTTTCACCGGCAAGTTCCGTTGAATCCCCACCTTCACCAATACCAGGAGCGGGAAGAACTCGAGGAGGGAGAGGTGGGGGGCGAGGTCGGGGAACTGGTAGAGGTGGTGGAGGAGGCCGTGCCCGGAGGATTGTCGAAGATGACGATGAGCCTACAAATCGGCGACATCAGCTTCTCGCAGAGGAAATGGAGGAAGACGAGAATGAATTTCAAGAGGAGGGTGGTTACTTTGTGGAAGATATTTGGATTCCTCCGAGGTACGTACAGAGCATTTACAATTACATCCTCTAATTTTTATTGTATTTTTAAAATTAATTGTTTTTTTTTCTCAGCTTGAAAATTGTAGAGGCACCTTTCAAGGGTGAACGGCTCATAATTGAAAAGATTGTCTGCGAAAACTTTAAATCTTACGCTGGCATTAAAACAATTGGACAATTTCACAAGTCTTTTACCTCAATCATTGGCCCTAATGGAAATGGTAAATCCAATGTCATCGACTCTATGCTCTTCGTATTTGGTTACAAGGCTTCCAAATTGCGGAGCAAAAAATGTAAGCGCCAAATTAATTATTTGCACTTTAATAAATGTAATTAACTCTATATATTTTTTTTAAATAGTAAGTATTCTTATCCATGAATCGGACAAAATCAAAGATCTCCCCTATGCCTCCGTGACAGTACACTTTGTTCGGATCTACGATGATGGGAAGGGAGATAACCGACTAAAGGATACTCCTCCAGTCTTTGTACCAGACTCGAAAATTACTGTGAAGCGTACCGTTCACCGAGACAATACTACCGTCTACAAATTGAATGACAAAAAGGTCAAGTTCCAGGAAGTTGCGGATTTCCTAAAAACGAGTGGAATTGACATTGTTGTAAGTATTTAATTTATTTTTATTAAAAAATGTATTCCTAAAGCTATGTAGTAATCTAAATTGTTTTTTTCTTTTAAATAGCACAATAGGTTCTTAATTCTACAAGGCGAGGTCGAAACTATATCTCAAATGCCACCAAAGTCCCTCAATGGACAGGTACAAATTAAAATTAACAATTTTAATTAATAAAATAAAAATATAATATTAATATATTGTTTTCTATTCTATTTCAAGGAGCCTGGACTTTTAGAATTCCTCGAGGAGATCATAGGGACACGGCGCTATATTAAAACTCTCGCAAAACTCGAAGATCGGATCGAGGAGCTTGATGTAGAACGAGAAGCACAACTCCGAAAAGTGGACATTGTGGAGAAGGATAAGAATCAATTGGAGGAGCCCGTTGGGAAAGCTAAAAAATATCTACGTTCTCAAAATAATAAAATTCGAGCTGAACATCAGCTCTACCAATTGCGAATCCATGAGCTTGGAAAAGAAGTCTCCAAAGCTAACGAAGCTAAAAGTGCCATCGAAGCAGAGCTTGGAACTCTTCTTGAAAAACTTGAAGAAATTGAAAAGATTAACAATGAAAGGAAAGCAGAGTTTGATGCGATTGATAAGAGTTTCAAGAAGCTTGATAAGGAGTTTGGGGGTAAAAGCGAGGCTCTCAAGAAATCTCGTGAAGAAATGGATAAGTTTAAAACTCAATTATTACACGGGAATGAGCAGAGGAAAAAGGCAAAAAAAGAAATTGAAAAGATTGATGAAGAACTGGTAAATATTGAAGATTTGCCAAAAAAGAATGAGGCAGATATTGAAAAGTTGGATAAAAGGAAGGAAGAGCTCCAAGCAATTATTGAGGCTGAAGAGGATAAGATTCGTGAGCCTCTAGCACAACTTCGGGTCAAAGCTGAGGAAATTAAAACGAATTTGGAGGGGGAGAAGGAAGCCTTGAGTAAAATGAAGCAGAATTATGCTGAAATCAATAAGAAATATGAGTCAAGTGATAAGGATTTGAGGAATTACAAAGGGGCAGCTGAGAAGGAGGAGGCAGAGCTTGAAAAACGGAAAAGTGATCTGGAGGAAACGCGGAAGGAGCTTGCAAATAAAGAAAGTCAAAGTCGGGAAAGCTTTGAGGGGAAAGAAGGGCCCATAAAGGCTCAATTACAAAAGAAACAAAAGGAAAAGGCGGACATGCATCCAAAATTGGAGGGAGTTAATCGAGAATTGGAGGTCCTGCAGGGGAAATACAATGAAGCGAGGGAGGGAGTTGAAGGATTGAAATCTAATGATGGTGCATACAAGTGTTTCATGGTCGAGAATAGGATTCAAGGTTAGTTTTTTTTGGTTTATCTCGATTTTTTTTAAATTAAATGAATTCTTCTAATGATTAATGATTAATATTTAGGAGTTTATGGAAGATTAAAGGATTTGGGAAAGATTGATGAAAAGTTCAACGTGGCAGGTAAGGAATATATTACATTTTTGCCTAATTTTGAGAATTCTGGCGTTATAAATATATTTTACATTCCAGCAACTGTGTCTACTTCCTTATTGGACCATTGGATCGTAGATACTGATGATACCGCCTCGATTTGCATTAACCTTCTAAAGGAAAACAGACTCCCCTTTCAAACTTTCATATGCCTTAACAAATGTGGGAGGGATGAGAATGAGATGAATCAGAATCAAGGATTCCGAGCTCCTGCGAGTTCACAACGGATATTTGACCTGTTTACAGTGTCTAAGCCCGAACTAAGGCGCGTATTTTACAAGGCATTTAGGAATACCCTAGTTTGTGATGATTTGGACATCGCAAATCAGGTAGCATTTTACGGGACTACTCGACACCGGGTTGCGACACTTCGTGGAGAGATTGTTAATCCTACAGGTAAGACTCATTTGAAATAACATTGCCATCTGGAATTGAAAAATTCATTTTTTAAAACCTTTTGCAGGTTCAATGACTGGAGGTGGCTTTAAACAAATTACGGGAGCTTTTAACACTGGTATGGCACGCCAACTTCAGCAAAAGGACCGTTTCACAGATCAAGAATTAAAAAATTTAAAGACTCAATTAGCTTCAAAGCAAAGTGAATACGACGAGCTTTCAACCCGTTTAACCCGGCTCAATGAGGAGGAATACAGGCTGAACAATGAGCTTCAAAAAATAATATCTGATGCACAATCCTTCCAATCTGATTTAAATTCACTCAAAGCACAGATCCCTCTCAAAGAAAAACGTTTGGAGGAACAAAAGCAGAAATTACAGACTGTAAAAATTGATCCAAAAATTCTACGAGCTAAAGAGGCAGACTTTGACAAAATCAAGACTGAAAAGGAAACGTTTGAAGGCCCATATGAGGCGAAGATGGATACTGTAAAGGAGCTAACAAACAAGCTGAAAGAGTACCAAGAGGGGAAAAAGAAGAAGCTCGAGGAATTATTGGTGAAAAATCAAGCTACGCTTAAAAAGGTTGAGGAGGAAAGGAAAAAGAAAGTGATTGAGATCAAGAACCATGCGAGTAACAAAAAGAAGCTTCAAGATAAAAAGATTCGGCTGGCCGAGGATGTTGAAAAGATACAAGGGGATATGACAGGATGGTCTGAAGACCGGAAAAAAATGGAGGTGGTTATTGTAGGGCTTGCTGAGGAGGTGGGGAAGCTTCAAAAAGCGAGAGATGAAGCCTTAGCAGAGAAAGCAAAGCTTAAAGAGATGTTGGAGGATCCTACAGAAGAAGGAAATGTCCAAGCGTAAAGCTGTACTTGAGCTAGAGTTGAGTAAAAGTAGTGGGGAAGTGAAAGATTGTAAGCATAAAATGAAAAAATGTCAAGAGAATATGGGAGCCCTCCAATTAAAGGATATAATCGACGAGCCGATTGATCCTCTTGTTCTACTTGAGGGGGAAGCGATTGAGGAGCTGGATCAGAGAGATTTGGAGCATCAGATTGAGAAATTGGAGCAAAAGTTGCAGAAAGAAGTTCCCAATTTGCAAATTCTTGAAGAATATCGAATTAAAGTGAGTGTTTTCAGATTTCCTTGATTTTGAATAAATCGAAATAACTAATCCGATAAATTTTTTGATTTTTCAGCTCAATATTTATTTGAAACGCGTGGAGGAACTTGAGGATATGACTGAAAAGCGGGATAAGTTCCGAGAAGCTTACCAGGCTACGAGCATTCAGCGAATTACTGAATTTATGGATGGATATACAAAGATTTCGAATAAATTGAAAGAGCTCTTCCGTATGATATCACTTGGAGGTGATGCAGAACTTGATCTCGTTGATTCTACTGATCCATTTTCTTCAGGAGTTGAATTTTCGTAAGATTTTTACTCAAATTTCATTTTAAAATCCAATAAATTGAAATTTAACATGCTCCATTTCCATTTTAAAGTGTAAGGCCATTGAGAAAGACATGGAAAAAGATTAGCAATCTATCTGGAGGTGAAAAGACGCTCTCTTCTCTCGCTCTTGTATTTGCTCTCCATTATTTCAAGCCTTCCCCTTTCTACGTGATGGACGAGATTGATGCTGCACTGGATTTCCGCAATGTTGGGATTATAGCAAATTACATTAAGGTAATTTTTGCATTAATTAGGAATTGAAAGAAATAATTTAAAATTGTATTCTTTTTTAACCTTCACAGGATCGAACATGCTTCACGCAATTCATTATCATCTCACTCCGATCAAACATGTTTGAATTGGCTAATTGCATTATGGGTATTTATAAGATGAGTGGAGTTAGCAATTGCGTTCGACTTCATATGGGTCATCTTCAAGAGAGGATGGATGCTAAATATGGATCCATCCTTCGTGCAAAGAGAGAAGAGAGGGAGAAGAAGAAAAGGGAGAATGAGAGAAAAGGAAAGGAGAATAGAGTGGGGCCTTCTCAGCAGACTCAACCACAAAGTCAACAGAATGATAATCTGCCCAATTCACAGCAGCCACAGATTTCACGACCTTTGAGGGAAAGGGAGAAAACTCCTCCTGCGAATCAGCCGCAACCACGAGAGCTTGAGACGGAACAGGTTGGAAATGAAGAGGAAAGGGCTGGAGCTGGTCCTGCTGGAGAGGAAGTCGAAACACAGCGAGTTAACGAGCCTCAAGAATAATTAGCTTCTAAAAGAATCCTTCTCAAGTTGTACAATTGTATTTAATAATTTACATTTACTACAACATATCTATTTCTACTACAAGTTCTTGTATTTAATATTGTATTTATTCAAGAATCATTCAAAATTCAAATCCGATTCCTCATTAGATATAGGTATCTAAATTCTAAATTCCTTATTCTAAAGATTTACTAATCTTATCTTTAAAATCCTGTATTTATTTATAAACTTCTACAATATCTAATCCTAAATGATATTGCCTTTTTTCAAAATTATGATAATTAATAATTATATTAAAGTATTCTTTAAATTAATGTCAATGAGCAAATCAAATTAAAACTGCCTAATAAATTTAATTAGGAATAAGCTATCTAATTAAAATTTAATGTAAACTTGTGTTCATACTACTACTATAATATGTAAATTGGTCAAATCTACGAGATTAATAAATTCAAGTTTAATAATTTTTTTACATTTCTAAAAAAATACTTTCAAAGACGCTTCCTTTTCAAATTACAAACAATAATTTTAAATGGATTATAGTTAGATACCTGCTAATTCATTTTCAAATTGAAATATCTATTTGTATTCTAATAATAAAATGTGAATTAAATTAAATTTTGATATTCGGTTGACACCCTCATTAACCTTTTGAGGTCACTTTTTTACCAAATTAATTTTAACGTTTCCATTCGATTCGATTCGATTCTCGGATTAAGCTAAAATGTGTACCTTCAGGCGGTAAAACTTTGTTTCTAAAGTTAGGTATTAAATAAAAATTTATTTGTCCGAATTAATTGATTTTTGAGCTTGTAATTAATTAATTGGACCATTAATTCTGGCATTGGGCTACTCCTTCCATCATTACGAGAGCACAGGTCATCTTTCGACTCGCCACTGGAAGATGTAATTGTGTTTTGACTCGAATTACAAATTAATATAATTCTTGAAGGTAAGTCCACAATTTTGTAATTTTGCAATTTCCAAATTCCTTATTTTACACCTTATCCTGCATGCCTTTGACCTTCCCCCCACTCCCTCCCCCCAGTATATGATGAGTAGTACAGACCTGAACAATTACGAGCAAAAAATAAACAAGAAATTAAGTGATTACGAGCGAGCAGTTCTAGAACAGGAGGCGGGTGGTAGGAATAGGATGTCAGGAGGAGTAGGTCGAGGAGGGCGGCCACGGAGCCGAATTGCAGCTTCCCTTGACGATTTTATTGACGACATTGGGAGGCGTGGACGAGGACCCCGAGCCTCTGGAGCCTATGACATGAATAGCCCCCTCCAATCCTCAGATTATGATCCAAGACGTGTCAATCAAATGGGAGTCGGCTCCAAACCAAACCTTCGTAGAGGAGCCTCACCAGCTCCGCCACCACCAAATCCTCGTGCTATTGGCTCTGACATGTATAACCAGAATTCAGGATCGTACAACCCGAATTCTTGTGCATCTTCTGTCTCTTCTTTTATGACGAATGAGCCTCTGGATGACCTCAATTCACCTCGACAGAGCCAGCGTCAATCACAAGGTCAATTTGCAGGGAGTCAAAGACAAATTGGAGGGTCTCGGGAGATTTTACCACTTCCTATTGACATCCCCGATAATGTATCCAATGCAGAGGCTTTTCGGCGATATTTAAATGCCCGGAGGAACGCGATAGATTATGGAGTAGACGTAAGAAAATACTTTTAAAATTAATTAAGCTTAAAAATTAATTAATTTTTATTATCTTGCAGCGTCCATTGGATTATGGAGCTTCTGTCCCCGACAGAAGGGGTCGGCTTAATTCAGCGGATGCCAAAAAGCAATTTAAACAAGCCACAAGCGCAAATCGAAGAACTATTGCTCTATCACATGCCCTCATGACCCTCGCACTCCTCTCTGCTATCAGCTTCCCAGCTCCGATTTGTGATTGCCTACTCTTCAGCACACGCATTCCCAGCTTTGAATTATTTCCTAGTCTGTACCTGCATTGCCATTGAGGTGAGGAGATTTTTGATATATCTCAAATCTAAATTGTCAAGTATTGTTTTTAATTAAAGATTCTTTAAAGGTATTTGTCGGAATCGGGTATATAATCCTGGGGAGATTTGATTTCTCGGATAGGGTCTCTGATATCATTCATAGCTGTCTTATATTTGGACTTTTTGTAGTGGCTATATCAAATGGTAAGTGAATTAAAGGTAGTACTTTTGAATCGATTAATCTAATGTTATTTTCTATTCTTTTCGCAGTAATTGTGGCTGCATTCGCAATTGATGATCATGTTTGTGAAGTTATTGCTCGGTAAGATTCTGATTTCATTATTTTTGCACAGGATCTATGTCTTATTTTAATTCATTTCTATTTAAATATGTAGGCAAACAGAGCTCAATTATCAAGAACTCATATCACAAAAGAATGGACCCAACTAAAGAAATATTGTGATAAATACCTAATAATATAGAATTTAATGTCAATTGACCTTGAGCTTGGACTTGAGAGTACCAATAATATATATAGAATTTAGGAATACCAATCATTTTAAAATTCAAGAGGCTCAAATAAATCCTCAAACTCCATTAATTCCTTTCCTGAATCCTTTTAACCTTACTTCTTTCCATCTAATAATTGTTTGGCAATTTAATAATTTAAGTAAATATTGACAATTCCTTTAATCTTTATCTCGAATATTTCCTCATTTTTTTAGATTTAAAACAATGAATAATCCAAAGCGGCCAAGAGTTGATCCCCCTCCAAACAACGTACCTGAAATTGATCTGACCCAGGATACGGATGCGGATGACAATGAAGATGAGAATGTTTGGGGTGGAGAGGAAGGTAACTTTGTCATTTCACAACCAAAAGTCTAAAACCAAATATCTTTTAAATTAAAAATAGAGGAACGAGAATTACTCCTTGCTTCTCAATTTCTTGAAATAATGCGACCATCGGACATCCCTCCACTAAGTTCTGGACCCGGAGACAATATACATAGGACATGTTCGGAACGTCTTAGCGAACTTCCTGATGAACCCCCTCCTGAAAAGGAAGAGCTCGATTTGGTCAAAGAACAAGTCTTTAGACTCCAATCAGAGTTGGAGGAAGTAAAATATCTATATCAAGGAGAGAATAAAGTACTCCGGAATCAGCTTGAGGAGGAGAAGCGGCGTAGGAGAATGGAGCACATCCAAAAAATGTAATTTAAGCTAAAAATTTTTTTTTAAATTAATCTTTATATGTTTTTGTGTGGGGTCAGACAAAGCCGAGATGCGGAAATTGCAAGGCTGACTAAAGAGCTGGATAAAAGTAAAACGGAGAATAAACTAAAGAATGATACCGATCTAAAGGATAGCTTCAAAGTGACGGGTTCAAACAAACGTAGCAAATCAAATGCGGATCTGGATGTATCTACAAGCACGTCTCCTTCAACTGCTGCTGCTTTCCTAAAGACTCTGAATCGAGCCAAACAATTACAAGGGAAGGATGCACAGATTCAGGTAAACCCTCAAGTATTTGAGAAGCCAAAAACCCAAGAAGAACTCGAGCTTGAGGAAAAGAATTGCACTTTTGAGACCCTCAAACGTAACTGGGAGAAATTTTCTTGTGTGTTCGAGAGAGCGTCCCAATACACAAGGTCAGCTCTTCAAGATCTTGTAAGTGTTGAAGGGTTTAAACCTAAAGGAATTACAAACCGCGTTGTACACCGTACCTTCTATTTCCGAACTGGGGTGGAGAAGCGTGAGGAGCGGAGAGAAAAGGGCCTTCCATTTGATTTACAGGTACATATTCCAATTTATCTATATTTGATATTCTAAATTCATTATGTCCGTATATCTAAAAATATTAAATTCTAAATTAGCCCAACTACAAATGGCCAACGGAATTCAGTACCGGAACCTTCCACGGAGAACACGACGCCATCCTCCATGATCTCCTTAAAATAACAACACCATTTCACTCCCTTCGCTATGTACGCTTATTTCTTCAGCAGAAATACCTTGCTAGATTCCGGGGGTTGGACACTCTCGGAATATACGAGAAATCAATCTTTCTATCCTTTTGTAAACTCATACTTTGGGCTCATGAACTTTGGAATTTAATGCCGAGCTTTGAAAGGAATAGACAAGTCCTACCAATCCATGGGAAAGCTTATACGAAAGATTTAAAGGAGTGGACCCTTTGTATATTGGGAGCCCTGGGCCGGAACTTTCTCCAGGAGGAAGTTGAAGTGATTTTATATTCCCTGGGTTTAAATATAATCGAGTCTATCACAAGATTGGGATATTTCGACCATCAAGTCAAGAGGTATGAATCCACAATACAAAATTCGATATTCTTTTTCCTAATGATTTTTTAAAAAAATAAATTATAGCTATCTACGCCTGGAAAAACTCATTTTGCATATGCTAGAGAAGCCCTACCATACAACCAGCGAGAATGTTCTTCGAATTTGCCGGATTATTGGAAATCTTACCGGAAATCAAACAATTTACAGACTTCTCTGCCGTAGGGATATTACGAAATGTTTATGCGGAGAGTTTGGAGTTCGAATTCGGCGGATTTTCGAGGACAAAGGAAATGGGCTCAGTCCGATGGAACGGGTGAACATTTTCCTAGAGTTTATGAAAATGATTCAAAGTTTGAAAGAGGCTAGTTTTGATGGGGAAAGCTCTATTGCAAAGCAATGGAATGGGCCAATGCCTGAGCAAAATGGAGAGGTGGTTGAGGAGGTCATTGATGATTTGGATCTTTTAAAATTTGGACCACCAAATGAAGATCTCTGGATTCGTATTAAATCCGCCCTGGCCAAGACTGAAGAGGAGGAGGAGGAGGAAAAGGATCGAATTGAGCTACGTGAGACATGGGATACGAATAAAATGGAGGAGGATTCACCGGATTTTTTTCAGCTTCAAAGGGATATTGAACAAATTGTTATTCCATGTGGGAAGAGTCAAGAGCCTCCAGAGATGGAAGATGAGGACCTCCCGGAACTACCTCCTGAGGAATCTATTATTCTGACTTATAGTAAGGGTGCAAGCCAGGGTCTGAGTCAGAGCCAAAGTCAGGGGAATGGGATTGATTCGCATAAGGAGAGGAAATCATGGCTTAATCCTGCACAATGGGAGGATAGGAAGGTAATTGAAATTATGTCATTTTTAACCATTTAAAAAATGTTTGTAATTTAATTATTTACATTTTGTTTGCTTTTCCCCAATTAGAATACAAAGGGGACCTGTCAATGCCGTAAAACCTTTGTTAGCTCAACTTTGTATATGATTCTCGAGCTTGTACAAATTTGGGGTAAGCAATTTTAAATCTTCAAATTAAAAACCCTGTTTAAATTTTTTTTTTTTTTTTAAAAAAAAGAGGACGACTTTAAAATGAGACTGAAACGAGATGAGAAACTTGTGAAGAAAGTAAGTGATGCTTCCAATAGGCGAGTGGGCAAAAGCAAGCCTATCTTCAATGACGATATACCTATTATCCTACTAAATGTCGAGGAGGAGCTAGAACGGATGCGAATTCATGAGATTAAGGAACGCCGAGCTTTAGGATCAGCTTCAAGTGTTGACCAGAACCCCGTAGTATTAAATGGAGGAAATAACGAGGGGAAACAGAGAATTCCAAATAATTTAAAAAATATAACGAATAGTTTGAAGCTTCTCAAAGGATATTCTGAGGCAGTGGCCAGACCCCCTACCCAAAATTCCGAGGAGCCTACAATAATAGGTGAATCTGACGATGAAGAGGAGGAAGAGGTGTTTGGTGATCCCCCTCAAATGGAGGAGGAGGAGGAGAGGATTGTGAGAGCTATAATTGAAGGGGTGCGATTTATTGAATGGATTAACTACGGTAAGATTAGCCATTTTCAAAATAAAGTTTTATTTTTAAAAAAATTGATTGAATTTCAGAGAGTGAGAACTTTGCTCTCGCGACTGGATCTGATGGTTTCTTCACTTTAACCAAAATCCTCACGGATCTACGTAAAGCATTCCGCAAGGGTTTAAAAATCGGCGAAGAGTTTGGTAAGTTTTTCCTATTGAAATATTCAAATTATTGCCAAGATTGACATGTTTTCTTTTTGGGTTTTCTCAGCAATGGCAGTTATCGACATGGATGAAGAGTACAACAAAGACTAGCTCTCGAAATCGCGGAAATTGTTTTATTCTCAAATTCACACTTGATTGATGTTTTACCAATTGAATCTTTTTTTTACACACTCGCATTTACCTGTATTACATTTACCCTACTACGATATTAATTTATTATATGGCCCTTTACTTACAGAATTCAGATTATAATTTACAACGAATATTTACATGCATTTTAAATCGTAAAATAGTTTTGACAAGTCAGTTCGACTTCGTTTTATGAATTAGCTTTATATCCATACACCTATAAGTAGCGATTAACTGTACCTATATTTTACATGTAATACAATACTACTCATAATACAAAATATGGATTTCTTACCTATTGATATTCACATTTAATATTCTTGTACTGATATTTCCGAGTCGAACGCTCTGTTGAGAGGAAAAGCAATAAAGGTTTCAAGGAGGTGCGTTTTTTCAAAACTAAAATTGGATTCACCCTTTATTTTTTGCTACATTTCTCCTTGAGGTCATCTTCCACTTATCGTAGGCTCGCTTTACTCGTAGACTCGTAGTGCTTCGCAAGTGGCAGCCGAGAAATACCAGTGTATGTGATACAGATAGGTAGAACTGGTTCGACTCGATCCTAATTAGAGGCGTTATGAATGGTTTAAAGCTTCAAGTTTCAGTATATCGTAGTAGGATAGATAGGCAGTAGCCTGGACAAGGGGGAATAGGAAATGTGGTGGTTGTGGAAGACTGTTGGGCGATGGACATGGGGAGGGTAGCTATAAATATTAGAGCTGTTTAGTCCAATACACCTGAGTTGAATGGGTAATGAGTTGGGTCGTTCCCTCAGTAGAAGACCATACGGCAATGTCCAGTGTTTTATCTCTAATTGTTTCATTCATTGAGAGCTGGCCGGCCGGACCGCCGTTGACGAGAGCGCGAGATCCCCCCGCAAAGTTGATGGACATCTTCGCGCTACGTAAATCTCCCTTATCAATTCATCCTTCTACATAACAATACTAAACACATTTCTCCCTTACTCCCTGAGCTCTTCTTATCTAAATCTTTATATAGCTGTATGAGCCTGTACAGTAGTATTCAAATTCACACCTTTTTTTCCCGAGAAGAATCTTAAACCCGCGCAGGAAGAAGCATCCCCAATTAAACTCGTGCTTTTAATAGTTTAATAAGATGGAAATTTGAGGGTGGAAGTAGGGTTCATTTCTTTGAAAAGAGAACCCTAAAAACCACGTCCTTCCAAACCCCCTTAAGGGACTTGTACTTGTGTGTGTGCACGGATCGATTCAGGTAAAAAGGAACAAGAACGCTCGGGGGCCCGTTCAAATCTATCTAATTCCTAATTACAGGTTCGGCTAATAGATAACAACAGGTTGAGGTCCGTATTTGGCTCCGAGCTTATGAGGTTCTCCTTTGGACTTTGTATTTCCTTTTCTCCAGGGTTGGATTGGCACTTGACTAAGGATAAGTCCGTTCTGAAAGTAAGAGATATAAAGCTCTAGCGTTGACTGCTGATTTGGCGATCAGTCATTATTTTCTACCGAATCGATCCATCCATCATTCCCCGAGCTGTGTATTGAGTCGTTCCTTCTCAGGCCGGAAAAAAAGTAGCTGTTTTTTTCGATTGAGGGGAGCATTTACATAATTATGTCCACTCCCTTTCATATCTGAACATATAAATATGATGGATTTTGCATAGGGAATAATTTATATAGGACTTTGTCACTCTCCCATGGGCTCATGAGCTCAGTCCAGGCCGAAATGCATGAATGATTTGATGGGTGATAAGAGATTGGATCCATCGGTGATGGGCTTCGTAGATACGCTCCTTCGATAGCAATCTTTTTAGGATATTATCTCTCTAGCTGACTCTGGCCGCATCTATCGTACTTTTGCATAAGGAAAAGTCAAAACAAAGTCAGATTACGACGCGGAGGAGGTGTGAGAGAGTCGATGCAAATGAGTTTTGAAACTCGATCGATTGATTGCACTTCTTTTGGCGGAGGAGAGAGACCCCGAGGAACCACAAAACTTTTAAATTCCCAGCTATTGGTGCTTTGAGAAGAATCGGAGCAAAATGCCATAAATCTCTCTCAATTACCGGCCGGACGGAGCTCACGAGAAGCTGAGGAGAAGCGTTAGTCAGGACTGCCTTTCTTTCTCTCTTCCACCTCGATTCTGGCACTTTTACACACCATTTTTTTAAACCATCCTTTACTGGCCGGACGAGGCTCACGAGAAGCTGAGGAGAAGCGTTAGTCAGGACTGCCTTTCTTTCTCTCTTCCACCTCGATTCTGGCACTTTTACACACCATTTTTTTAAACCATCCTTACACCTTTCAGGATTTGGAACCTGCAGAAATGTATCGTAAGTTTGAGTTTCTCAATCTAAGCTCGGAATGGGCGGAATTGAGAAACCTAGAGGAGGCTACGGATCATGAGGTACGAGATATCAACCCAAATTCCGGATTGATCCTATCTCGGCCGTATTAATAAGCGCCTTTCACACTCCCCCTCATTTGCATAAGTAGTTTTTCGAGGAGAATATGATCTGTTAAGTGTAAGAGTCGAGTTGGCCCTGTTTAGCAATAGTTTTAGGGTTTAGGAAGAGTTTAATCCGAATTACAATGCAATTTACTCGTCAATGGATTGAACTGCAAAGGAATTGAGCGAGCTTCTCGACTGAATAATTTGGACTATGCAACCTACAAAAATCGAGCTTAAGAAGGAGGTTGTATTTCGGGTGAATAAATCATCAAAACAATGTGGTGGTGAGCTTTTGCTGAGGTCTCCGCAGCTCTAAAGGTGTTAGACTTTGTAATTTCCCCCGGCTCATGGTGCTCTGCCTTTCACACGCCTTCCCCCCTCGAATTTGCGGCGAATTTATATCTTCGACTCCTCTCCATTTGAATTTCCAAGTGTAGCAGAGCGTGATTGGGAGGCTCCTCCATCTCTCTGTACTCGTAAAGGGTTCTTAGCCCTCGAGAGATAGGTCCAGTCCGAGGATAAATCAATCCCCAATAAACTCTCCTCTGATTTCGCACCGAACTCTGGCCCTCTTCTGACCCGCCTCCTCCTATTACCTTATAAATTATCAATTATTTATCGTTTTTAATTATCGGCTCACAAAATCAACTCCCACTTTCCGTTCAAGCGAGGAATAACCCTTTCTTATGCGCTTTGGCCATGTATTAAGGCAGGGTTAGTTTAAATAGATTCTCAATTTGCTCCGAGGCCGAAATCTCTTATAATAGGAAATGCATTTCAAAGCTCATTTCAACTTATTTACGCCCCCCTTTTTTCACAGGATATATAAAGGGATCCTCCGAGTCAGCTAAAGGGTTCAAAACTTCAAATCAAGTCAAGTTTGATCTTGTTAGTAGAATTTGGAGGCTTTGAAAAAACATCCAAAAACTCAAAGAATGGTTAAAAAGTGGAGGGTAAGCGAAAAAAGTACACATGGAGGGTAAGAGAGTTGTAAAGAAGTGTGGATTTGATGAGAAAATTAAGAGTTTAAGACCCCTTCGCGAAAGAAACACCAATTAGTTTTTACAACAATGAGCAGGTAGTTGTTGAGGCTGTGAAGAGACGCTGCTCCGAACGAGTAGTGGTTATTAAACGATGAGAAAGGGATTGTTTTTTCAACAGACTCAGCTCTGCTGAGGATGAGATGCTGATGGGAATTGGAAGAGAAGACCAGATTGTAATAAAATAAATGCCAATCTCCGGACCTTTTGTGCAAACCAGAGACCCTCTGTAAATGAGTGAATGTACAGATACTGACAAACACCTCAATCCAGTACTAAAGGCTCTATTCCATACCTCCGTATATCAAATATGAAAAATATGAGAATCTTTCGAGGGTTCACCTTTTGCGAGTATATTGGGGTTGATTGGAGATTAATTAGAAGGCGGAGCAGGAGGCTTTTCTTGCAAAAAGGTGCTATCCTACTTGGAAGGTTTTAAATTTAGCCTGAGGAGGGTCTCTTAAATAAAAAGGTTGAAGATCTCACTTTTTTATGACCTGAAATTCTAAACCTATATTTTAAGCAGCTCAAGCATATTTAGATCAAGTGTATTCAAAGTTTGTACATAATATCTGACGAGGAACGCAGTCAAACTGTAGAATTTAGATTAATCTTGGATTTTTGGTCAAAGAAATGCATTCTGTGATTTAAATCCTGAATTCCAAACGGCCTTTTTATTTAAGATTGGATTTGCATAAAACACTCCTCCAAAATGCAACTGCAAAGGGGTAGTAAAAAAGTGAATGCTTAAGACTTAGGAAAGATAATGAGGTTTTAATCTAGGTTCGAGTAGGTATAAAAGCTAGAGCATTAAAAGTTAAAATGCTAATCCTTGGTCATTATTTCATTGTAGAAATGTAAAGGTACATTAATGCAAGGCTCAATCGACTGGACTGCTCTGGGAATATTAAGCACAAAGGTGGACATCTTCGTTCGAGGACGGTGACAAATGGCTCAAGTCGAGGGAGGGAGACGGAGATGACGATTGATGATGTTCAGAGCAAGTCATCGCTTGTGAGTCGTCTTTGCCACCGGTTTTGACTCTCATTGTTTCTTGTGAATTTAAACTTTTTCTCGATTAAATTGAATTAGAATGATTGTACCTCTGGCCGTATTTAAGCCGTAGATCAATCTTTCAAATAAAAGATCGAGTCACAGAGGAGGAAGGGTTAAGGTTTTCGAACGATCATGTCAACTCCCTTGGTCTGGGGCTGTCAACGAGGTTCAGAAGGAATGCGTTCATTCCCCAAACATTTTTAAACTTTCAGGGGCAAGAACTACTACAAAAAACGACCCACCACACCCTAAAATTCATTCCTCATCTTCTGTTGCTGCTTTCCCTAAGGAACAGCAGCACCCTCCTCATACCGATGAATGGCTTTGCCCGATTAAATGATGGATGGCCAAGGATGATCGAGTCGGTCGAAGCTGATTGATTTTTGATTCGAATTGAACAGATCGACTCTATGTAAATGAGGCTGAGCCAATCTAACCCTTTGCACTCATTATACGCTATTTAAATCCACTTTTACGCTCACTCTCCTCAATACAAAAAAGAGTCCCAGAGTGCTGTGGAATGAGTTTTGAACGCAGTAGGAGGTGGCGAAAAATTCTAGAGAGACTGATCGAAGCCTAATGAGACCACAAATGAGGACTGCGGGGTTGCCACTGGAGGGGGTAGGCAATTAAGTATGATCTACTTGTGGCCCTGCGGATTTATAGGGCTTCCGATGGAGAATGCACTATTCTAGCCCATTGTTTTAGACTTTTTAAGGGGAAGAATTTCCGAATTTTGCCGGATTTTGCCAGATTTTTTAAATTTGAAGATTGAATCTTGAAGCTCAGGCGGATTCGCATCTTCCGGCGGCGGGTTGTTGAATTGGCGGGCAAAAGGGCTTGTTGGGATTTCCAATCAGGCTCCGTGATTCGTAAAATTGTGAATCGATTAGGGGGAGCCAGGTAGGGGTCGGCGGAACTTGAAGGCTTGCTCCAACTTGCCCTGGTCAAACCCATTCCAAAGTTCATTTCTGAGCATGACTTTGCTTAAAATCAAAAAATGAATTGCTTAAATCTGCTCGCGGAGAGTTTAAGCTATTAATAAGCATTTCCAATCATTTGTTTTCATTTGTTGGGTTGAAGAGAGGTGCCAAACCCTGCATTTAAATGCAAATGCACTTTTACAGATACAGAGGCGAGAAACTAGGCTGAAAACGTGAAAACTCATGTCCGTATTTTTATAGGGTAGGAGTAGGTTCAAACCCCAATCAACCCCAATGTAAAACCCCCATTTTAATCCAAGGGGTTGAAATTTAAATGGAAATGTTAATGTTCTGGCCGTTTTAAAAACTTTGAAATTTGAAATGAGATTGGTTGGATGAATTTGTGATACTCGTAATAAATAACATGGGGGGAAAACAGATTAAAAAATTGGATATTCCAAGTTTTTTCACATTTGGAATAGTTTTGGTTTTGAGCGACTGCCCCTCTAAGATCAGATAGTGGCCTTTCGTAGAGCGGAAGTGGCCCGAGTTTGTGGAGGCTAATATATTTTTATTACATTACAATTGGGAGTATCCGTATCATATGGGCCAGGGAGTCTAATTGTTTCCAGTGCAGGGGCTTGTACTACACCAGAGAGAAACAACCGCTTTTTGATTCTCCTCTGCCCCTATTATTCCCAATTCAATGATAATGATGGGGCAGGCTTCTCTCTGGAGGAAATTGGTCTATGGATAGGCTAGAGCCAAAATATGTACACTTGAGTTGTAATACACCACCAATTTCGGGGATATTCAGCCCTTGAAATTAAATGAATCTCAATAAGCCCCAATCATCTGTTGAGGAAACTCTAATGTTGCCCACCACAAATTAATAGGTCGATTATTTAATCGGACAATTGGATTCTTCCGAAGGTTCTCTTTTTTTTAAGGAGGGCTCGGAAGGCTTGGGGTGCTTTGGGTGCCTGCAAATACATTGTATCAGACTCTTCAAATGTATTGGGAAGGCCCTTAAGGGTACCGGTCCGAGGAACTTGAGAAACTCGCCTGGAATGAGAGAGCTAGAGGAATTCTGAATTGGAGGGCCAGTAAATTAAGGGGCAAGAATTCAAGAGACGAAGGACAACAATGTCCTTGCTCCTCCGCATGTCAATGAGTCGAGAGTTCCAGGCCCGCATGAGTTTGAGGGAAAAAAGAGGAACATGCTCCTCTCCTGCTCCTCTTAATTGGCTGTTGAATTAAGGAGGCAATTAATTAACGACTCTCATCCTCTCGTAGTACTAGGTACAAAACTTGAGCCCAGAATCCGAGAGAAAAGCGATTATGATTGTTCCTTTTTTACTACGATCTGAATCGAGAGGTCATTTCTCAGGGGTAGAAGAAATTTCCTAAAGGGTTTTTCGATTCAAACGGTATATATAATCAATTAGAAAAAGTCGAATTTCAAGCCGCATGTTCCTCCACAGTTTGTGCCGGCAACTCCAAGAAAAAAGGGGGAGAGGCGATTTGGATTTAATTAAATTAAGGAATATTTACGAGACCCCTAGCACCTCCCACCCATTGGATTTACCATTGATTATCAAGAATAAGTCCGAGATTTGTGTATTTTCAATCCCTCCTCCTCGGGAAAAAATAGAAGAGCTCCCCAAGCCACCTTCAAATACATCTAATTGTAATTTATCCCAAATTCAATTGGATTTGATTGAATTTGACTGAATCCAAAAGGGTATATTGCAAATCCTGTAATGCTGTATTATTTTAAATAATTTTAAATACTTTGTAGGAGTTTTTGAGATGATCCTGTGAAGTTCAAGCCGAGCTACGGATGTAAATTGTAAATGTGAGAAAAGAATTTGATGTTTTCTACAAGGTTTGAAGCTTATATGGACGAGTGAAAAAAATTGAGTCGAATAATGTTATGTGTAATGATTTTAGTGCTCTTATAAAGCCTTAGGATCGCTCTAGTAAGCTGGTTTAACTTCTGTCATTGGTTTTACAGAGTATATGTTGTTGGTGATTAAGTGAAAAGTTGAGGATTTTCAGAGTCCAAGGTGGGTTTTAATGGGAATTGGGAACGGAAGGAGAGCGAGCTAGTGGTCTGGAAGAGTTTTAGCTTGTTTTAAATGGGCTGACTCTTCTCCTCGAGCTGCCTTCAGGTATGAGCAGCTTAAATACACAGTCTGCCAATATTTAATTGGATATACCATGTGTGAAACTAATTAATATATGTGTGGGTATGCAAGTTTCACATGAATACTTTGGTTCATTTGCATAATCCTGACATATGCTACGGCCGAGTATCAGAAGAAATGCAGAGCAAGTTGCTTTCAAGTTAAAGTCTCTCCCATTTCCGTTCATTTCCAACCTTTATCTCCCATCCTCATCTTATACATATACCTTATATACCTTATATTCCTTCACCCTTTAATTCATTCGTACAATGAAACTATGTACTAGGTATGTACGTATAGTATGTAGTATTAGCTATCCCGATCTTTTTTAATTTACGCCGATTATGGCCTGGCTAAAATGCATATGTAAAGAATTTTAGATTTGCAAACTACTTGGCCTTTAAACATGGGAGGAATTGTCATAAAGCATTTTAATATGTCCAAGAACTCCAAACCAAGTTTTTTAGCATCATTATTTAATGTGTGGGTGTCTCTCCAGGTCCTCCCCTAACCGAAATGCCAACTTTATACATTTTTATCGCCCACCAATCTTTCTAATCTCATCTTGTCTTCATAGCCTTCATAGCTTATTTAATACATCCAGATACTCCCTCTCCGACCTCTGCCTGAAAACTACTATATTTTTGCTTAAAAGTTGCAAATATTTCTGAAAAAATAAACTCCAAACTTCAAAATGTGCACTTTCCAGGTTTTCTGGTATGGAATTACCTGGAAAAAGGGTCGGATAAAGCTTGGAATCATATCACATACGACTACGAGTATTCCTACTAACGCATAAAAGACAATAGAACTCAATTCTCAAAACCCACTGGATTACAAAGTTCCAGGGTTGGAATTTTAAGGGTGACTTGGACTTGGAACCCAAGTGCAATAAAACATTTCTGTGAGTTCGAGACATTTTTAAAGACAAAGTTCCAGTTCTTAAGTCCTTGTGTACTTGTTCAAATAGTCGTAAGTAATGTGTATTTGCTCCGGAGTAGTAGAATACAATGATAGTGGTAGAAAGCAACCACAAACTATATAAACCGACTCTTTTTTTGTGTCCCTTTTCATCCTAAGAGAGTTTCGAAGCTCGGTTTTAAAAGTTTAAATTATAGCCAGCTCTCCTCAGCAGCTCTATAAACTTACACTTGACTCTCGCTGCTCTCGTCACGCAAGGGCCCTAACGAAGCTTCTCCTCCTCCTCCTCCTCAAGAGCTAGAGAATTGAAATAAATTCCACGGCCTCTTGATGAATGATCAGGCCATTGTCAACAAATGCTGTGACCCCGGCGGAAAAAATGAGTTGGACAACATTTGGACAAGACATTGACAGAATCGAAAGAGTCGAG